>JARQOC010000002.1:360102715-360157715 GCA_033576535.1 Allobates femoralis
TGTGACATCCTTCAGTCACATTAACTTCACAGTGTCTGTCAGTCACAGTCTGAACTATTTCATTCACGTTTATTAAATGGGTTTAGTCGGTCGTAAGCGCAAATACACCAATGATGATGAAAGAAAAGCTGCAGCAGCAAGGCGACAACAACATCGAGACCAAGAGACACCAGAACAAAGTGCCGTGAGACAAGCCCAGTACACATATATTTTTACAGTACATATTTTTACAGTAGGTAAGTTACTCCGGGTTCTGAACAGGAATTGAGCAACCCGAGTCACAGGTGCGCCATGTTTCCCCAAGGGCCCCGTCCTGGACGCGTTCCGCTTCGCGCCCAGGCCAGCGCCCACCTGGTTCAACCTCCCCAAGGGGTTCCTTCCTGGACGTGTTTCGCTCCACGTCCAGGCCGACGTCCCATTGGTTCAGCCTTTCCAAAGGGCTCTTTTCTGGACGTGTTTCACTCCACGTCCGGATCAGCGCCCACTTGGGTCAACCATGGTTTCCCCACTCTGGGAGCCATTCTAACCCCTGTTTCTGACCATCACTACATACGCCTCAATGGGCCCTGTGGGTCCCAATGGCAGCACCAGCCACCCGGCTTTAGTTACCCAGCACGATGATTTCCATATCACCCCGTAGTCAGGACTCCAGCCTGACTGGGACCTTCCATACCACATGTGATCCATTCTACTATATTCATGGACCACATGCCTCTTCACCCCGCTTACAGCCCATCATAATTCATCCATGGACTGTGGCTCCTCCATGACCATAACAGGCACCTTGTCAACCGTAGAACCCTGGCTAACCATGCGTCACCATGGCCTACTCACCACGGTACGGGCCAGCAGCTGCCACCAAACCCCCATCTCGTGGCAGGTCTCCAGGTCGACGACTGTACCCTGCGTCTGAGTAGTACCCTCCCAGATCAGCCATGGTTACCCTTTCTAGGAGCCTTTGTGACCCCTGTGTCTGGCCACAGGTACATACATATATTCTATTGAAGGAAGGGTGTCTCATGCATGCAGCAAGCAAGCCTCCCTCTCGTCTACCAGGGATGGATCGTCTTCAATTCATCATCCATACTGGCTGGGTCTCTCTCCCCACAACATTATACATGGCTCTTACACATAGGCCATCGTCTCTCATTCAGGGCACTTTTACATAAGCCCTCACATACATCTACGGGTCCTTTACCGACTGCCTAGTCGGACCCAATGGCCGTTATGCCCGCCTGGCACATTTTACACACAGCTCAATCCATCACACGGGAACTGCCGTCTTACCGGGCACGGATCCGGGTCTCGCTACCTGGGTCATGGGTACACCCAGCGTCCCCAAGGGCTCTTTTCCCGGACGTATCTCAACCATACGCCCGGATCAGTATCCACCGGGTTCAGCTACGGCTTCCCCACTCCAGGAGCTGTCACGACCTCGGACCTAGGCACCAGCTAGCTAGCTAGCATGCTCCCATCATATTCATCAACACAGAGCCCTGGACTACTCTGCAGTCTGGCTGGTGATCAGGATCATAATGATCTCACAAATCTCTGAACTCTCAATCACTCAGCTGGCAGGCTCTTATCGTGCCTGCCACGCCCACATGGACACACCCGCTTAGCTGCCGTAATCAGCCTCCTCTAGTTCCTATCCAGCTGCTCATCTATGTGCCTGATCTCTAAAGCTTTCACACAGCTTATGTTAACTCCCTGTGTTCCAGGTTGGTTCACACAGTACACACAATGCTCTCAGCCGCTCATTGGTCTCATTAATCCTTCATACCTTGACACACTGGGTGCAGGACATGATTACACATCACACCTACGGTAAAACCTCATGTAAACAGGATCCTATACTGATCCTGCATGGGATACTCCCCGGCCATGGGGACATGCCGGCGGTGCCTCACACATGCTACACACATTACTGTATGATGGCCCTTGTGCATGTCTCTGCAGGGCCAACACATTAAAACACCCATCACCATTGCGAGTTCTGCCACACTGACAAGGTGCACTTCCATGTAGGCAAAATTACGTATATTGTGGTATGAGTGAACAAGTGTGTTTGTGTTATGACATCATACTCCCCACGCAGAGTCTGGATGTGGGCGTGGATGGTGGCCATGCGGTCCCTCGCCTTATACTTCATGTCCGCCACCTTTTTGATGATCTGCTTCTGCCTACGCTGTACTTGCAGTCTCCTGAGCAGGGCCCGCTGGACTTTGCGCACAATGCGCATCTTATGCAGCCGAGGGTGCTGATGTGGTAACTCACACCAGTAGTCCAGCCAGTCCAAGTAGTCAAAGAACAGGAGTAACTCTGGCTCTCCCCATGCTGCAGAGCACTGTGCATCAGCCATCTTTATGCAGGGGACTGTAAAGCACCTAGAAGGCAGGGCCTACTGCAAAACAACGTCATGACATCATGTCGCAGAGTATTGACGATGTCTATGAACTTCTCCATCCGCAAAGGAGTCGCCCACACATAGTGTATGGGCACAGTGAATGCCACGGCGTCACATAATATGAAAACCTCTACGCTTATGCGTCGCACATGGCCACACATACGTGAGCTACTATTGCAATAAGTCGTTACAGTTTGGATATCATTTTCATAGATGTGCGACGTGTGGGTTGAGAGATGATAGCTACCATCAAAGAGCCCTTTAATATACTGAGATGGCACTTTTGCCTAGTATTTTATGATTTTGGCGACGATATGTTAGTAGCGTCGTCAATAGGCGCCGTAAACGTCTTCATGAATAGTACAGGAGGTGTTTGACAGTGATTGGCCTTGTATACATGCATTTTCGTAACATTGGGGAGATGCAGAAGTGAATGAATGAAGTGGCGTACGCACACATAATCCAATATGGCTCCTTTGCCAGGGCCATCCAATCGCCATACAATACTAGCCAAAAATCAACATAAGTGGGCCGCCGAAAACACAACCCACAGGCATGCCTACAGCCTTACTTGTGCAACCTGTGAAATCGAGCACAAAATTGTAGTTGCGCCGTCACACAGCATGATCATGCCAGATCGCATATGCAATATCGGTTGAAGGGCTTGCACAATCTTCTTGCAACATCGTAGCTACGATTTTTTCGAGTCGCATTGCCCATTTACACAACGCACGAACGATATCAACTGTAACAGCCGTACCACGTGACTTTTTGTCGATGTTGCATTGCGATATCGCGACGTGTAAAGGTACCCTAAGATTTAGGATCAGCACTTAAAGGGACATTGTCAGGTCATTTTTCAGTGTGATACTAATATTATTTTTCATATATATATACATATATATGTATATATATATATATATATATATATATATATATATATATATATATATTTGGGGTACACCAACAATTTTTTATGTGGTGCAGAGATTACCGATATATTATATATATATACACACACAGTTGTGGCCAAAAGTATTGACACCCCTGCAATTCTGTCAGACAATACTCAGTTTCTTCCTGAAAATGATTGCAATCACAAATTCTTTGGTATTATTATCTTCATTTAATTTGTCTTTAATGAAAAAAACAAAAAGAATTGTCCTAAAGCCAAATGGATCTAATTCCACACTAAACATAAAAAAGGGGGTGGACATAAGTATTGGCACTGTTAGAAAAATCATGTGATGCTTCTCTAATTTGTGTAATTAACAGCACCTGTAACTTACCTGTGGCACCTAACAGGTGTTGGCAATAACTAAATCACACTTGCAGCCAGTTGACATGGATTAAAGTTGACTCAACCTCTGTCCTGTGTCCTTGTGTACCACATTGAGCATGGAGAAAAGAAAGAAGACCAAAGAACTGTCTGAGGACTTGAGAAACCAAATTGCGAGGAAGCATGAGCAATCTCAAGGCTACAAGTCCATCTCCAAAGACCTGAATGCTCCTGTGTCTTCCGTGCGCAGTGTTATCAAGAAGTTTAAAGCCCATGGCACTGTGGCTAACCTCTCTAGATTAGGACGGAAAAGAAAATTTGACGAGAGATTTCAACGCAAGATTGTGCGGATGGTGGATAAAGAACCTCGACTAACATCCTAACAAGTTCACGCTGCCCTGCAGTCCGAGGGTACAACAGTGTCAACCCGTACTATCCGTCGGTGTCTGAATGAAAAGGGACTGTATGGTAGGATACCCAGGAAGACCCCACTTCTTACCCAGAGACATAAAAAAGACAGGCTGGAGTTTGCCAAAACTTACCTGAGAAAGCCTAAAACGTTTTGGAAGAATGTTCTCGGGTCAGATGAGACAAAAGAAGAGCTTTTTGGGCAAAGGCATCAACATAGAGTTTACAGGAGAAATAAAGAGGCATTCAAAGAAAAGAACACGGTCCCTACAGTCAAACATGGCGGAGGTTCCCTGATATTTTGGGGTTGCTTTGCTGCCTCTGGCACTGTACTGCTTAACCGTGTGCATGGCATTATGAAGTCTGAAGACTAACAACAAATTTTGCAGCATAATGTAGGGCCCAGTGTGAGAAAGCTGGGTCTCCCTCAGAGGTCATGGGTCTTCCAGCAGGACAATGACCCAAAACACACTTCAAAAACCACTAGAAAATGGTTTGAAAGAAAGCACTGGAGACTTTTTAGGTGGCCAGCAATGAGTCCAGACCTGAATCCCATAGAACACCTGTTGAGAGATCTAAAAATGGCAGTTTGGAGAAGGCACCCTTCAAATATCAGGGACCTGGAGCAGTTTGCCAAAGAAGAATGGTCTAAAATTCCAGCAGAGCATTGTAAGAAACTCATTGATGGTTACCGGAAGCAGTTGATCGCAGTTATTTTGTCTAAAGGTTTTGCAACCAAGTATTAGGCTGAGGGTGCCAATACTTTTGTTTGGCCCATTTTTGGAGTTTGTGTGAAATGACCAATATTTTGCTTCTTGCTTCATTCTCTTTTGTGTTTTTTTCACTTAAGACCAATTAAATGAAGATAATAATACCAAAGAATTTGTGATTGCAATCATTTTCAGGAAGAAACTGAGTGTTATCTGACAGAATTGTGGGGGTGTCAATACTTGTGGCCACGACTATATATATATATATATATATATATATGTATATAAGCATAGAAAGACTACAACAGCACACTGCTAAAGCCAACATATGCAAATGAAAGTGTCAGAGGGAATGCAAAATGTTTTTTCCCTGAGAAAAATAAAAAATAAAAAGTTTTTTTCAAAAAGATGACTTTTTTTTTTTAAAAAACACGAATCTTATAAGGTTCTTAAAGGGATCCTGTCACCCCCAAAACACCTCTAAAGCTATTAAAAGCTGTCCCTAGAGCATAGTAACACTTACCCTACACTCCTTTTAGCTCCTAAATGCACCAAGTGAAATTGAAGATAAATGTTATTACAGTACCTCATTATGGATGATAATGAGTGACTATGGTATTCATAGTCACCCTGGCAGGCTCTCCCACTTCATGATATCACGCTTCCATAGGCGTGATCTTCTAATCAGATTAAAATGCGTGCCTCCCCGCCGCTCTGTGCTGTCTCGGCCGGCCTGTAGTGGGGCTGGGTGACGCGAATCGCATGCGCATGCGCAGTGCGCGTTTTGAAGCTAACAAAGCGACGCGGGTGTACTACGTCACCCAGCGCCGGAAATGACGCGATTCGCGTCACCCAGCCCCACTACAGGCCGTCCGAGACAGCACAGAGCGGCGGGGAGGCGCGCATTTTAATCTGATTAGAAGATCACGCCTATGGAGGAGTGATATCATGAAGTGGGAGAGCCTGCCAGGGTGACTATGAATAGCATAGTCACTCATTATCACCCCTAATGAGGTACTGTAATAACATTTATCTTCAATTTCACTTGGTGCATTTAGGAGCTAAAAGGAGTGTAGGGTAAGTGTTACTATGCTCTAGGGACAGCTTTTAATAGCTTTAGAGGTGTTTTGGGGGTGACAGGATCCCTTTAACACATATATTGGCCAAAAGATGCCTGCCCATGAACTGCAGCAAGTTGACCTTAAATCTGATGGATTCTTAACTACAATAAAACCTCTCTTGGACCCCCTGATGTCTTTTGTTACCTGGGCTGCAGAAGGATACACACATACCAGATGGCACCCTGTGGATTAATGGAAAGGGAGGAGTGCAGAGTCCAGCAATGGAGTCAGTGAACTCTATATATACTAGAGAAAGAAAACAAAACAGGCAGCACTTCCTTGATGTTAAAAACACAGATGTAGAGCTGTAACACTGAATTACATAATATAGAAAAACTACAGCAGCACACTGCTAAAGCCAACATATGCAAATGAAAGTGTCAGATGGAATACAAAAATTTTTTTGTCTGAGAATAAAAAAAACTAAAAAAAAAAACTAAGAACAAATTAAAAAAAAAACAAAACAAAACATGAATCTTATAAGGTTCATAGTGCATATATTGGCCAATAGATGCCTGCCCATCCACCACGTCAAGGTGACCTTAAATCTGATGGGTCCCTAACTACAATAAAAATAACAAAATAAGCAACACATACGTATAGTGTGAACACTGCTGCATATCTGCTGCATATTTTGAGTTAACATGAGGGTCTTTAGGTGAAAAACAGATGCTGCAGATTTTACCACAATCAAATATGCAGTGGATCCGCTGCGGATAAAAGTGGACTATGCAGACAGGATTTCACACATCTCATAGACTTGGCTGGGAAAACACACTGTTGCAGATTTCGTGCAGACCTGCAATGGATTTGTAAAAGATATGCGTCAAAATATGCAACAAGCTTTTGTTGGGTCACTAACCTGTTAAAACAAATGTCCTGCTGGGACTCTGCATCTTTTCATGTTGGTAGGATGCTTTCACAAGAGCAAAGCCTGTTATTTTGCATATGCCCCATGGCCAGGTAGGCCAAATTTAATTTTTCAACTTTTCCAGTTTTTTCGGCCTCTCACGCTTCACCCTGCTGAATTAGCAGTACTGCAGTCTTCAGGCTACACCTTAAAGCCCTTAATGGACTGCCCCATTATCTTGATGGCCTGTGATCTTAATGGACTGCCCAATTATCATTTTTTTTAACCATTTAAATTTTTATTAACATAGTTGCAAATATACAACGAGATTTCAAACATCAGACATTGAAATATAGGGCAGGAGAGGGAAGGAAGGGGGGAAAAGGGGGTGGAACAAGACAACCAAACTGCATAGTAAGCTCATCAAGGATGCAAACAGAGAGATAGTTATAAACGAGATCCTCAAAAAAGCAAGATAGAAGATCCAACATCCATTAAGAGATACCCTGTATGGATACAAAAATAAAAGGTAGACATGACATTGACATTAAGATGAGGATAAGGCAAGGTGTAAAGCAGAGGCAATGGGTGATGAAACCCACGGGTCCCACCAAGTCAGAACTTTGTTTTACTTAGAGAGGGAGTCTGCTGCCGCAGTCTCATAGCAGTAATGGTGGTTGATTTTGGCTATAAGTTCCAATCTGGAAGGGACAGACTGTAATTTCCAGTGACTAGCTAAGCATCGCCTGGCCGCAACCAGAATATTGGAAATTATAGGTTGCAGGGGGGAGGGAAAGTCTATCAACGAAACACCCAGAACCGCCAACTGTTTTGATAGTGTAAAGGGAAGATGGAGAATTTCAGCAATCAAAGCTTCAACCTGGACCCAGAAGGCGAGCACTTGTGGGCAATCCCACCACACGTGAGCTAGAGTACCTCTGCTGCCACAACGCTTCCAACACAATGAGGAAGAGGAGAGATGGAATTTGGCCAATTTTACAGGGGTAAAGTACCAATGGAGCTGGATTTTCTTTAATTGTTCAAGATGACCCAGGCAGGAGGAAAATTTGGACGCGTGGGTCTTAGCAAACTCCCAGTCTTCCATAGGGGCTTTAAAAGAGAACAATGACTCCCAGGAAGACATAAATTGGAGTTTATGAAAAATGCCATTGCATAGCAATGATTTGTATAAAACCGAAAGGCCGTGAGGCATTCTGGTGCCTGGTTTGAAGTATTGCTGAGCAGGGGAGATTGAGAGATCAGGGGAGTTACTGAAGAGACCATGGCCCCCTAGGAGGCTGCGCAGTTGCAGGTATTTAAACAAGTCTGAGTCGGGAACGAGGTATTGTCTCCTCAAATCCGAAAAAGACTTCATACCGGCTAGATGGAAGAGGTCCTTCACACGTTGGATGCCACAGGAAGAGTACAAGGACAAATTCGGTATTACACATTCGACAGATTGTAGGGAGACATACTGGACTATAGAGAGAAAGGAAGAAGGGCATTCCACAGACCAAATTTTGGCGGCAGCTACCATAGTGCGAAGGGGTAGTAGGGAATTATTTGGACGGAGTAGTTGCGCCTCTAATAGTAACCTTAGGGATTTACGGGGTGCATAATGAGATTCAATCAGAAACCACGGGAGCGTAGAGTCATTCTCTAGCCAGATCTTGATAGGGTCCAGGAGGGCAGCTTTATGGTAGAGAGCTATGTTGGGCGAGCCCAGGCCCCCTTTATTGTATGGCAACGACATAAGTTGACGTTTAATTCTGTGGGGTTTGCCATTCCAGATAAAATTGTCTAGAATAGCCTGAAACTGAGACAGGTATTTAGCGGGGAAGGACAATGGGATACATCTAAATAGATAAATGAGTTTAGGCAACAAAAGCATTTTGGAGGCCTGGATTCTCGCCATCCATGAGAGGGGAGCCTTGGAGAAATTGTTAATCTCCTTTTTTAGGTCCAGGATGACCGATTCAGAGTTGATGCGAACTATATCAGTCAGGCGTGTCAGCTTTATTCCAAGGTAGGTGAATCCCAAAGGTGACCAAATGAAGGAGTAGAGAGACTGGATCCGCGTTTGAAGCTGAGGGAGAGAAATAGAGGGAAGAGGGTAGATTTGGTCAAGTTGAGTTTATAATAAGGAGCGACAGAGAAGTCCCGCAGGAGAGAGAAAATAGCCTCCAGGGAGGATACAGGGTCGGAGCAGGTAAAGACCACGTCGTCTGCATACAATCCAATTTTATATTCGGAGTCACCCAATGGGATGCCCCTAATATTAGGAGATTGTCTAACTATAGCAGCAAGGGGTTCCATGACCAACGCGAAGACAATAGGGGAGAGGGGACAGCCTTGGCGCGTTCCATTCGTTATTTGGAATGACCGAGATTCGAAGCCAGAAGCACGACCGTAGGCACAGGGGTTAGAATAAAGCGCCATAATGGCCTTGGAGATCGTGCCAGTAAGACCAAATCTCGACAAGGTGGACTGAATGTACCCCAGTGTACCCTGTCGAACGCTTTTTTGGCGTCAAGGGACAGGAATACACTGGGGAGGCGTCCCCTCTCCACCACATCCAGCAGGTCGATCAGACGTCTCGTACCGTCTCTCGTCTGCCTCCCCGGTACAAACCCAACTTGATCAGAGTGGATAAGGGAAGGGAGAACAGTTAGGAGTCTATTGGCCCAGAGCTTCGCATAAATTTTAACATCAGTGTTCAGTAAGGTTATTGGTCGAAAATTGCCTGGGGAAGTTGGAGGCTTCCTTGATTTTGGAAGAGTAGCGATAGAAGCCCTGAGGCCCCCAGATTTAATGGAGCCGGAGGACGACCAGTAGTTAAATAGGCGGCGTAGGTATGGGGTGAGGGTAGGTAGAAATTGGGCGTAATAGGGGAACGAGAACCCATCGGGGCCAGGAGCAGTTTTTTTCTTGGAATTTTTGATAATTTGGATAATTTCAGAGTCGTGAATAGGGGCATTAAGGAATGTTAATTGTTCAGCCGAAGCTCTGGGTAGGTTTGCTCTGTCTACAAAGGAGGAGATAGTAGATTGAGAGGGTTGGGGGATAGAAGGGTCAGAAGAAAGGTTGTAGAGAGAGGAGTAGTAGGATGCAAACTCGTCTGCTATTTGAATGGGGTTGTAAATCTTTGAGGAGTTTGCTTTGGTCAGAAAGGGGATCCTAGATTGTATTTCTTTTTTCTTGACACGCCTGGCTAATAGAGCGCCAGCCCGGTCCCCCATGGAATAAAACTTAGCTCTGGATTTCTTGAGGATGTGTTCAGATTTCTGCAATAGCAGATGCCGGACCTGCAGTCTAATGGCAGAAAGGTCAGAGAGAATCTGTTGCGTAGGAGCCTGCTTATGGCGGGTTTCCAGTTCAGCCAGCAATGTAAGGGCGTCTTGGAGGGCTTTGGTGCGTTTTCGCTTAATGGACGACGCCATCTTAATGAAAAGGTCCCGGATTACCGCCTTGTGGGCAAACCAAAGATTATCGATCAGCGTCTCGCTGTCATCATTAAAGGAAAAAAACTCTTTAAGGGATTTCTCAATATATGAGGAATTAGATTGGTCAACTAACAGGTGGTCGTTAAGGCGCCACTGTGATGAGGGGGCGATAGCTAGAGGGTCTGCTAGGGACACCGAAACACGGGCATGATCAGACCAGGAGATATTGCCTATGGTTGCAGAAGTACAATGAGGCAGGGCCACGTCGTCTACCAACACATAGTCTATCCTGCTGTAGGAACCATGCCTTGGCGACATATACATGAAGTCCCGCTCATTACAGTGGAGATATCTCCATATGTCGTGTAGTCCAAATGAGTGAACAAGAGGGCCTACTTCCCCCTGGAGGATGAGGGAGCTGAGCAGTCTAATAGTTTAGACATGGGAATATTCAAGTCTCCAGCGATGAGTTTATAGCTGTGTTGTATTTCACTTACGGACTGAAAAAACTTTCTCAAGAATTTAATTTGGCCAATGTTGTGTGCATACACAGAGGCAATAGTGGAAACAAAAACTGAATGCGACAAAAACAACAGTACACTGCAGTAAAAATATTAATATTAAATGCGAGTGCAGTATAAAAAATTAATGTAACAAATACAGGGTACTTAGTCCATCCGTTTTTTTGCGCAAAAAAAGATATTTCAAGCCACGTCACTAACTTCAAAGTGTACCCATCTCTGACGCTGTCCTAGCTGTTGTATTAAAAAACCTGACTAGTGTGAATGGTTACCAGTGAGCAGGAGCCAGCAGGACCAGTGTCTGGCATGGGCTGAAGGCGACGAGGCTATATGTGTGCAGGGCCCAAGAGAGGGGCGGGGAACTCCATCTCTTGCTGGGCAAGAGGCAAACTTAATTAAAAACAGTTGAGTCCTGCACACAGCGAACAAGTCTGTAAGAACATGTTCACACCGCCAACATATTGGAAACAAAAACTGAATGCGACAAAAACAACAGTACACTGCAGTAAAAATATTAATATTAAATGCGAGTGCAGTATAAAGAATTAATGTAACAAATACAGGGTACTTAGTCCATCCGTTTTTTTGCGCAAAAAAAGTTATTTCAAGCCACGTCACTAACTTCAAAGTGTACCCATCTCTGACGCGGTCCTAACTGTTGTATTAAAAAACCTAACTAGTGTGAATGCTTACCAGTGAGCAGGAGCCAGCAGGACCAGTGTCTGGCATGGGCTGAAGGCGATGAGGCTATATGTGTGCACAGTTAGGACCGCGTCAGAGATGGGTACACTTTGAAGTTAGTGACGTGGCTTGAAATAACTTTTTTTTGCGCAAAAAAACGGATGGACTAAGTACCCTGTATTTGTTACATTAATTTTTTATACTGCACTCGCATTTAATATTAATATTTTTACTGCAGTGTACTGTTGTTTTTGTCGCATTCAGTTTTTGTTTCCAATATGTTGGCGGTGTGAACATGTTCTTACAGACTTGTTCGCTGTGTGCAGGACTCAACTGTTTTTAACAGAGGCAATAGTGTAGGGAACGTTATTAATAACACACTGAATTATGAGGTATCTACCCAGCGGATCAGGAATAGTTCGTACTAATTGAAAAGAGAGTGGTTTGTGGAAGAAAATAGCTACCCCTGCTTTTTTTGATTCATTGTTAGCAAAAAACTGGTAGGGGTATAAGCCATATTGCATTCTCACATTGTCCTGTTCCAGAAGATGTGTTTCCTGCAAACATATAATGTGATGACGAGACTTCACTAATTGGCGCCAGACTAGGGATCTCTTACATGGTGAATTGAGGCCGTTTACATTAATCGAAGATAATGAAATACTCATTGTAACATGCCAACAACATGCTTGTGATTACAGAGAGTTTGAGGAGTCTCACAGTGGAGGGGAACCATTTTGACAACTTCTGCAGCAGCCTAAAATCAGAAAACAGGAAGGGAGGGGGGAAGACGAACACGACAAACCAACAAAGAACAGTAAAGTGAAAGTCCATTCAGATAACCTGAATGCACAGGTGAAACAAAACAAATTCACCAAAGGGGCCTTAAACTGAACAAGTTCAGTGTTAGGCAAGGACCATCCAAGGAAAGTGCAGATCAAGTCCAGAAGTGAAACAACGGACCAGAGTGACAACGGGAAAAAGAGCACAAGGAACCTGTAGCTACATGTCCCCTCATGCGACCTCCCAATCCGGATTAACGCGGCGTCTGTTCCGCTTGCTGGAGTCAGAACTTGGGACTCCATAATGGCAGGGGAGCCGGACGGTTTAAGTCCCCACTGAGATAGGATTTTTGCAGCATGAGATGGCGTCAGGCAGGTGGTCACCGACCCATCCTTTCGGATCAGAAGCTTTGTGGGGAACCCCCAGCCTTAGGGAATTTCCTTGTCTCTCAACACTGCCGTGTAAGGGGCAAATGCCCAGCGGAGAGCTAGAGTCCCAGGAGATAGGTCAGGATAGACCTTGATGTGAGCAAAACGGTCTTCCAGAGTGGGGTTACCCCTTAAGGCAGAGAGGAACTCCTCCTTGAGTTCAAAAAAATGCACCCGCGCCAGCACGTCTCTAGGGAGCGAAGGGGCCAATCCCGCCGGTTTGGGAATGCGGTGGATGCGATCAATAATCACAAACTGTTTGTCTGTGTGTGGAAGAGCTGCCATAATAAAGTCCTGAAGGAATGTTTTCAGATCTGAGTGAGGCACTGATTCTTCTATCCCCCTGAGCTTCACATTGTCATGCCTGGGCCTGTCCTCCAGGTCCAGGGTTTTAGATTGGGTTTGTAAGGCCATGGAGTGTAAAGCTTCGTGGGCGTCCCACAGCTCGTTGTGAGATGCAACTAGTTCCTCCATCTTGCATTCGAGCCTGTCAGTACGGCCTCCCAGCTCCTCCACCTCTCCCCTTAGATCCGCCATCATAGACCGCATGTCAGCTTGGAGGGATGATCTGAGATCCCCCAACATGATTTTGAGGAGCGCTGCTGTGACTGGGGCCTCAGGGTTAACAGCAGCAGCTGCGGCAGAGACAGCGGGCTGGGAGCTTCTGCGGGCAGCGCGGGCTGCTCTGGGTGAGGAGGGCGCCATTTTCTCTCCCTGAGAGGATTGCAGGGGGGCCACAAAGAAGTCCGCAATGCGCCTAGCCGGTTCACGGCAGCCGGGCTTGGACTTCCCCATACACTCACCGGGGTCACAGCAAGTGGTGCCTGGAGTTTTAGGGGCTCGGAGGAAGAGCAGGGACAACGTTTTCTGCCGGTTTACGGGTCCTGGTCACGGAGCTCCCGCGATGTGCGACCTACTCCATATGCAGCTAGGCCACGCCCCCTGCCCCATTATCTTGATGGCATGTGCCAGCCTGGTCATTTGTTTGCAACATTTGTAGCCCTTATTTATTCTCATCTAAGCTATTGCAATTCTCTACTAATCAGTCTTTCATTTACAAAACTCTCCTCTCACCAATCCATCCTGAATGCAGCAGCCAGGATTATATTTCTCTCCAACCGCTTCACTAATGCCTCTACCCTTTGTCAGTCATTGTATTGGTTGCCCATCCGCTACAGAGCACAATCTAAAATTATCACTTTTACCCACAAAGCCCTCCACAGTTCTGCACCGCCCTACATTTCCTCCCTTATCTCTATCTATTACCATCAACGTGCTGTCTGTTCTGTAAATGCACTAAAACTGACATTATCTACAATCTGAGCCTCACACTCCCATATCCAAGACTTTTAGCTACACCAATCCTCTGGAACATACTACCAAAATCAATTAAATTAATACCTATTACCCATAGTGTAGCTCCACTGCAGATTGGTCGCTACTGTGATGCTGCACCTACTCCACAGGTGTGGAATCACTGCTCTCAGGTGAGAGGGGTTTGCCAAGCCAACACACAAACACTGTACCTAACACCATCCTTACACCAGGCCAGGGGAACCTGGGTGGACCCTATTGAGGGAAGGCCTCGATCCTCAGGCTGGAGCAAGGAAGAGGTAGAGGGGATGGGAAAGAGTAGAGAAGAGTATGGAGTGAGAAGGAGAGTGGGAAGAAGTCTTAGGGGGCACAGGAGTGAGGAATCACCCCTAGTGCCCCGAATCCACCGCCGGCTGGAGGCGAGTGGAGGGACTAGGTTGCAAGAGGGGACCTGCCCCAATCTAGTGAAAGGACTGTATGCCTTAGCTAGGAAACTGGAGGCCTCCGGATTGCAAGTCCGGTGGTCGAAGCCGTGGACCCATCCAGGCACAGTGGCTATACTAGGGTCAAAGGACGTGTCTGGCCATCTCTCGACAGGGCCCGCATTCGCCTGCCGTGGGATGTGGTAGGCCACGAAGATGCAGAAAAAATCAGCTTGGCAGAGACTCAACCGGAAAGGCTCATGGGAAGGTGTCTTGGTGGAGTGGCCCCGAATCAACTGACAGCTGGCCAAGCTGCATCCTGGGAAAGCACAAAACCCGGTTGGGTCATACATACCTGATCACCAAGTGAAAGGTACCGAACTGCATTCCTTGTGTCCTCCAGTTATTGCCGTGCCTTCCCTGCTACATCCCGCACGACATCACTGCCCCCTTCATCTTCCAGTGACTGATTGTCCATCCCTGGGGCCCTGTTCCTCCTGTGGGGAGTGATACCGTCCTGGCTGCATCATCATGTGCTCCAGCAGTCCTAGTCTGCAGTGTCGGCCATCCCTCCAAGAGAGGTTTTATTGTAGTTAGGGACCCATCAGATTTAAGGTCACCTTGCCGTGGTTGATAGGCAAGCATCTATTGGCCAATATATGCACTAAGAACCTTGTAAGATTCATGTTTTTTTTGTTTTTTTTCTTTTGCTGTGTGGCACCCTGGCACCTGTTGGGCACCACAGAAATCCTTAGGGCATGAATGGAGTTAACAGCAAAGCAAAACTCACACAAAACACAGCAACAACTTAGAACACCTGGTTTCACCCCGAGCCTCTAGGGGAAGCTCCACTGGTCACTTTGAGCCAGTTTCCCCTATAAATAGAGTCTTGGAGGGAGAAACTTCAGAGAGTGTGCAGACGCTACAAGAGCTGCAGGTTGTGCATGATCTCAAGCTTATGAGACACACACCAGGCCTAGTCAGCCTAGCTACCAGTGAGGAAATCCCTGCAATTGGGATAATAGGAAAGGAGAAGCACCTCTCAAGGAACACAGAGTTATTCTGACTCTTTCCATACCAACCGGTTACTGGAACCGAAGCTGTGGAAGCTACACAGCCACTGCAGAGAACCAGCATACTTCACAGGGAGTCTAGCCCCCTGTTCCACCTGTCGCACCTACCAACGAGAGCCCAGGGAAGAAGGTAGAATTATCATCAACCCTTTTACATTGCCCTCAGTGCTGACAACCAGGTGAAATCCGTTCTATTGAACATACTGCCCGGTCCGGCTGGATTCCACATCCACCCGACCTTAGCACCAGAAGTATAGAGAGAAGGAAGCCTACACAAACTGCTTGCTGTGAATCTCCAGGATTGCTAAACTTCACGAACCCAGTCTGGCGTACCTGAAAACCATCAGTAAAGGTACTAAAAAGACTTTGGCGTGTCTGTGTTTGACTCCTGGGCCTAACAGCAGCATTACCGCAGCTGCCTCACAACATCTTGCGCAGTTCCCGGCTCCGGGGACTCCCGCTCATCCTGTGGGGAGCGTCCCAACTTGCTGCCTACCATGCCCCGGAGACCTAGCAGCGCTGGTAAAGTTACCAGAACACCCGCAGGTGGCGTCACGAAGACAAATTACCCCTACTGTTCCGCCATTTCCCCTTTTGATCTGGACCACCGGGCCTACACCACCGCAGGCGCGGTTCCGTGACTGGAGGAGAATCAACGCCCACTCCGTGTACCCCCGGGCTACGGTGAGTCAGAATTTGGCGTCACGAACAGGATACGAGCAGGCCCGTTATCACGGGTATTGTGTGCTATTTATTGACTGTAAATATCGAACTGTAAATTTGAACTGCCATTGCTGCGCGAAAAGGCGGGAAAAGAAGGGGCGTGACTGTGCAGAGGGCTCGAAGATTGGCCCCACGCTCTGACGACTTCCTCCGTACGCAGCAGGAACCGAAAACTCCCGTGGTGCCTCACTCCTCACCGCGAGGCCGACACTTCCGTTTGAAACCGAGGGAAAGGCTACGCTTAACTAAGGGGGAGCGACCATGAGTAACCCGGTTCCCAACAACGCGGTACCCCCGCTAAACCAAGCGGTACCTCAAAACATACCTCTTGATGGACAGCAACAAGCCGGCGGTATGCCACCGCAACCCGCTCTGACTATGCCGATGTATCTACCCTACGTTCCTAATGCGACCTGGTTACCTAAGTACAGCGGTGTACCCAGTACCTTGGAGAACTTCCAGAGGAAGATATGCCAGACGCTGGACATGTACCCTATGACCGGTAAGCAAAGAGCTTCAGTTATTATGGGACAGTTAACCGGCGCAGCTGAACTGCAGAGCCGCAGCTGGCCTGTAGAAACTCAGGAATCTGTGGAGCAGATATTCGCTAAATTAACCCGGGTTTTTGAGTGCCATACTGAAGCTGAACTAAGACTGTCATTCTATCGTTGTAACCAAGGGGCACAAGAAAGTGTCCTCGATTATTGACTGCGCTTGAAAGAAGCATACAGACTGTTAAAACAAGTTGATCCTGATGGTGTCAGAGATGAAAACAAAGCGTTAATTGGACAATTTATTGTGGGCCTTAAACTGTCTGAGGATAGAAAGCAAGCAAGCTGGTGGTCCATACAAAATCCTGGCGCAGAGTTTGATACCTTGAGAGACTTAACAGTTTGGGGACAACGGCTCGCCGAAGTACCTGATCCCGCTTCACAGTAGCAGCAGTATCTGACACCCCTTCTGTGCTGGCAGCAACATCTCCAATCCCTGCGATTCAGTCCAGTGCACAGACTGTAACACCTGACGGGTTTGAGCAACTGTGTGCTAATGTCGAGCAGCTGATGAAAGACGTGGCCAAGCTACAAGCTGGGAGAAGACCCAAGACAGATGCAAGGTCATCGGATAAGATTCTACTCGCCGACAGCCCTGACGACATCCCGTGGATGAGGAGAAAGACACAGCAGTCGCGAGGAAAACCTGCAGACCGCCGCAGTCCTGACAGACGCCGCAACAGTCAGCAGAACGACTTAGGAGGACGTACTTCACAGTCTCGTCCTTTAAACGAGCGACCCCTGGGCGAGAAGGGCCAACCCCAGGAGTAGACTGTACAGGCCCAACCACCAACTGGGAACACAAGTATGTGGGAGACTGCCCATACTTACCAATCGTCATCGATGGCATCGCTATATCCGCCTTGATAGACACTGGATCCCAGGTGACATCCATTCCCAGTACCCTTTACAAGCAGTTCTGGCCCGATGTTAAGCTAGAACCCCCAAATCCCGATATGAACCTTCAGGCAACTAATGGTTTGCTAGTTACAATAGAGGGACAATGGGAAGCTACAGTAAAGGTGGGGAGGGTGCAGCTGAAGAACCAGGGTATCTTAGTGGTTCAGGATAAGCCTAACAGCAAGGATCCATATGTAATACTGGGTACCAATGTCATGATCAAATGCCTCGATGAAGTGTTGTTTTTACTCCAACAGAGTGCTGAAGCCGGTAAACTCAGAGAAAAGAGGGCTATCCAAAAGCAGATCAGAGCTCTGGTGTATCAACAACAGGTAACATTGTCTAATGGTGAAATTGGCAGAGTAAGGGTCACAGATCCCATTCCAATTGTGGTACCACCCAGAAGTGAAATGATGATCTGGTGTCGAGCAGCCATAGGCCTCAGAGGGCAGGACTACCAAGCTGTAGTAGAACCTGTAATGTCTGATAGTAGTCCTACGCTCTTGACAGCCAGAGGGTTAGTCGACGTAAGAAAGGGGAGAGTCCCCGTACGCATATTAAATTATGGTGATGACGAAGTCAAACTGCCAAGATATGCAACTGTCGCAAAATTGTACCAGGTAAAAGATGATGCTGTAATTGATGTAAGATCCTCAAACCAAACAGTCACTGATGAACCTCCTCACTCCAAAGATCAATTAGAGAAATGGTGTCAAGAGCTCAGTGTAGGAACTGACAATACACCCTCTCACCAGAAAAATGGAGTATACCGGGTAGTTCGGGAGTATGAGCAAGTGTTCAGTAAACACCCACTTGACTTTGGGAGGATTAAAGGGGTACAACATCATATCCCATCAAACAACCATGCACCTATCAAAGAAAGGTACAGGCCTATACCACCCACTCACTACCAAAAAGCAAAAGAGATGCTTCAGGACATGAAGAATGCAGGAGTCATTAGGGATAGCTGTAGTCCCTGGGCCACACCACTAGTCCTGGTTAAAAAGAAAGATGGTAGTATGAGGATGTGCGTAGACTATAGGCAAATCAACAAAGTCACACACAAAGCTGCATACCCGTTACCACGCATAGAAGAGTCACTAGCTGCACTCAAATCTGCCAACTACTTCTCCACATTAGATCTTACTAGTGGGTACTGGCAGGTTTCCGTTGCAGAGGAGGATCGTGAGAAGACAGCCTTCACTACTCCTATGGGCTTATGCGAGTTCAACAGTATGCCATTCGGGTTGTGCAATGCCCCAGGAACATTTCAGAGACTTATGGAGTGTTGTTTGGGCCACAAAAACTTTGAGACTGTCCTGTTATACCTTGATGATGTCATTGTATACTCCCAGACCTATGAAGATCACCTCCAGCACCTGAGTGAAGTGTTCGAGTCACTGTCCAAGTACGGGATGAAACTAAAACCGTCCAAGTGCCACCTGCTGAAACCCAAGGTCCAATACCTAGGACACGTGGTAAGCACTGAAGGCGTAGCACCGGATCCGGATAAAGTAACTGTTATCAAGGACTGGCCAGCACCAACCAATCACAAAGAGGTACGTCAATTCCTAGGACTGGTCGGCTACTACCGACGCTTCATCAAAGGCTATACCAATATAGCCGCCCCCATGCAAGATCTCTTAGTAGGTCAATCCAAAAATGGCAAGATCAGGGGACCCCCGTTCCACTGGGGACCAGAACAGGACAAATCCTTCCAAATGCTAAAAGATGCTTTAACTGGAGAGGAAATCCTGGCCTACCCTGACTACAATCTCCCGTTTTTACTGTACTCCGATGCAAGTAATGAAGGTTTAGGAGCAGTCCTAGCTCAACGCCAGCAGGGCAAGGAAAAGGTGATAGTCTACGCCAGCAGAAAGCTCCGTCCCACAGAGAGGAACCCGGAGAACTACAGCTCCTTCAAGCTAGAGTTCCTGGCCCTGGTCTGGGCGATCACAGAGCGTTTCAAGCATTACCTGGCTTCCGCCCCGTTCACAGCTTTCACAGATAATAACCCTCTAACACACTTAGAGACTGCAAAGCTTGGAGCCCTAGAACAGCGTTGGGTAGCAAGACTCTCTAACTACGACTTCACTGTAAAGTACCGGGCAGGTCACAAGAACGGCAATGCTGATGCCCTGTCCCGAATGCCTCACCTTCCTGAAGAGGGAGAAGACATAGATGACCTGGAAGAGATTGAACTACCTGCTTTCCACGGTTCGGGTACAGCAACATGTCATCAGAGAAACCAGACACGTGTAGAGAGGACCGTGAACCCGTTACCTCACCATGACTGGAAGGAGGCTCAGGCCAACAACCCAGATGTCAGCCTGGTAAGGGATCTAATCACTCAGGAACACGCCAACATGGACTCTGATGCCTCACCAAATGCTAAACGCCTATGGAAAGAGAAAGGAAGGTTGTTTGTCTACCAAGGTAAACTATGCAGAAGATACATCAATCCAAGAACCCATGAACTAATCTGGCAGATTGTAGTTCCCAAGACTGAAGTCCAAATGATCCTTGAAGCATACCATGACGATGCAAGACACTTTGGATGGAAGAAGCTGGAGAGACTCCTGAAGGATCGGTTTTACTGGGTCGGTATGCGAGGCTCAATTGACAAATGGTGTAAAAACTGTGGACCATGTCACCTTCGAAGGAAAGACCATCTAACTCAGAAAGCTCCGTTGCAGCCAATTGTTACCACCAAACCTCTTGAAATAGTTGCTCTCGACCACGTGAAGCTTACCCCAAGTCGAACCGGGTACACTTACGCTCTCACCATTGTTGACCACTATTCAAGATTCCTGGTAGTCGTTCCAGTTAAGGATTTAACTGCTGAGGTAGCAGCCAAAGCGTTCCAAAGTTACTTCTGTTGCCCCCATGGGTATCCAGACCAAGTCTTGACTGACCAAGGGCCAGCCTTCGAATCAGCTCTGTTCCAAGAATTCTTAGGGCTATATGGGTGTAAGAAGATCCGCACAACACCTTATCATCCTCAGAAGAACGGTTTATGTGAGAAGATGAACCACATAGTCATTGACATGCTCAAGACCTTACCAGTTGATGAGAGAAATCAATGGCCAGAGAAACTTCCAGATCTCGTGGACATCTACAACCACATACCTGTCAGTTCAACCAACTATACACCTGCTTACTTGATGAGAGCAAGACCAGGTAAATTGCCTCTTGATTTGCAGATGGGATCGAACCCACAGAAGACTCTTCTGATGAAGACTGGGTCAGCCAACGCCAAGAACAGTACAGGAAAGTACAAGAAAGTGTTGAAAGAAACCTAGAAATCAGTAGAACCAAGCAAGAAAAAGACTTTAACAAGCACGCCTCAGCTGAACCTTTAGCTACAGGAGACTTAGTGCTAAAAAGAAAGTGAAAAACCAACAAGTTGGATAACAGTTGGGAATCTGTACCCTACACCGTTATGCCGTCACACTATGACAACTCAAAAACTTGCGTTATCAGTAAAAATAATGGGAATACTATTGCAACTGTTTCAAGGGACCATTTGAAGAAATGTCCAGCACAGTTAATCCCACAAGCAACCAGTTACCCTGCTGTAACTACAGATGAAGAAACAAAAGAAAACCTAGTCCTTACAGCAGGCCCGGACTGGCCATAGGGAGGGGCGGGACAATTCCCTATGGGCCGCCCCCCTAACTGCAAAATGGGCCGCTGGCCCTTTAAATTTCACCTCAGAGTCCCTGTGTGCGCGCACGTCCTTGCTGACAAGGGCCGCTGCAGCGCGCACAGGGCTCTCTCTGTGTGGCCAGAATCAGCGCCGAGTCTTGTTTTTGTGGGCGGAGTCAGTCCCGGGATCCTGCACTGTCTGCTTGATTCATTGCAGGCTCTAGTGATTGCTGATCTACCAATCAGACAGCAGGAAACAATCACTAGAGCATGCAATGTCTGCTACCTGCTCTCTGATTGGTGCACAAGCCGTCACTGTAGGTTACAGTGTGCTGTGCTCTGCATCAATAACTGGAGAGCAGGAAGCAGTGAGCAGACTGTGCAGCACGCTGAGGAGATGCTGCTCCACAGGGGAAACTTCATACAGAGCTGTGAGTAACAGCAAAGTTAACTCTCCCTGCTGCTTAGGTGTGTGTTTGTGTGTGTATATGGGAGTATGTATGGGGGTATGTGTGTACATGGGGGAGTGCATGTGTTTATGTATGGGGGGGGGCATGTGGGGGGTATATGGGTGTCTGTGTATGTGTTTGTGGTGTGTATATATGTGTGTGTGTGTGTGTGTGTGTGTATGTGAAGTGTGTATATGGGTATGTGTGTATATATGGGTGTGTATGTGGGGTGTATATAGATGTCTGTGTGTGTATGTAGGGTATGTGTATATGGGAATGTGTATATGTGTGTGTGTATTTATAGGGGTGTGTGTATATATAGGAGTGTATATAGGTGTCTGTATGTGTAAATGGGGCTGTATATATGTGTATATGGGGGTGTGCATGTGGGGTGTATATGGGTGCCTGCATGTGTGTGTATGTGGGGTGTGTGTGTATGTGGGGTGTGTGTATGTGGGGTGTATATTGGTGTCTGTGTGTATGTGTTTGTGGGGTGTATGAGTGTGTTTATGGGTGTGTGTGTATGTGGGGTGTATATGGGTGTCTGTGTGTATGGGGGTGTTTGTGTGTGGGAAGTTGGTGTAGATGGGGTGAAACCCAGCTAGAGGGGTCAGACAGGCAGAAACACGAGAGGGATTGGTATACTTCATTCTGTGTGATTAATGCAGCCTCAGGTCCTTAACTGCGGTGTGTGCGCATCTGAGTATGTTTTGATGTATGTGCATGCGTGTGTCCCTGCCCATGGTGATGTATGTAAGTGGTGACATGTGATGTGTGTATCCGTAATTGGTGCATGTGTGATGCTATATGTATGTGTCCATGCACATGGTGACAATTGTGCGTTGTGTTTGTTTTGACAAGCTTATCTTCCCGGACAATGTGCAGTAACCCGGTGTGGCCCCCAGCTTCATCCAGACACTTTGCCCAGTAAGATAGCGGTGACACAGGACTCAAGCAGCTGTTAGCGCCAAGTATACAAAACTCCGGGCTGGCTGTGTCCTCCATGTCCACTCTGCCCCCCTGAGGCTGTGCAGTGTCCTTTATGTCCGCTCTGCCCCCCTGAGCCTGCGCAGTGTCCTTCGTGTCCGCTCTGCACCTGTGAGCCTGCTCAGTGTCCTCAATGTCCACTGTGCCCCCCTTAGCCATCGCAGTGTTCTCCATGTCTGCTCTGCCCTCCTGAGCCTGCGCAGTGTCCTCCATGTCTGCTCTGGCCCCCTGAGCCTGCGCAGTGTCCTTCGTGTCCGCTCTGCACCCCTGAGCCTGCGTAGTGTCCTCCATGTCTGCTCTGCCCTCCTGAGCCTGCGCAGTGTCCTCCATGTATGCTCTCCCCCCTGTGCCTGCGCAGTATCCTTTATGTCTGCTCTGCCCCCCTTAGCTTGCGCAGTGTCCTTCATGTCTGCTCTGCCCACCTGAGACGGCGCAGTGTTCTGATGAAGCTCGGGTGCAGATGAGAAGCCACCTGGCCGTAGGGAACTCGAGACCGGGCAGCTGCTGTCGCTGGGGAGTCACGGGGGTTGTGACCCAGTCCCGTGGCCTGTGCTAAGTCCAAAAAGGGGTTATATACAGGGGAGTTTGTCGTGACCCCACCTGTGGTATGTGGTCAGGTTGACCACCGCTGCCGTATTCCTGCTGGGGGATGGTGGTGAGGGGCAGCGTAGGTGTTAAGCTCTTATGGGTGGGGCTGGGTGCCCCCAGTACATGAGTAGTGGATAATGGCGTGCTCTGGATGCTGCACTCGTGTGTCTCCCAGCAGTGTCTCCAGCCAGCACGCAGGGACAGCAAAGATGCTCAGCAGGTGGAGGTCTCTGCTGCAGTGTAGTAATGAACAGTCACAGGCACTTTTACCAGCACTTTACTGTTCCAAAGTTCTTAAAAGTAAGTTACAGTACAGTTCACCGTTCTTACACTTGTCAGGGACCCGGGTGCCACTGCAGCTCAGACAGTTCCTCTGCATCGCTTCCCTCAAAGTACCTTCCAGGCCTCTACTCTGTCTCTGTCCTCGCACATGGGTTTGGTCCGGCCGTTATGGGCTTTGTAGTGATGTCTCTCTCTGCTTTAGGGTCACTACCCCTAGTCCTACTCCGCTGCGGTACTTTGGTCACGGGCCTTAGAGTCTCCGTAACATGCCAGGATGCCTCGTGATTAGGGTCTTGAAGTCTCCCCGGTCACCTCTACAGAGCCAGCGCTCTAGTTGTCCTGGCCTAGCTCTCCAGTGACCCAGGTGTAATTTGGGCTCACCAGGCTCCCTCTTTCTCTCCGGTAGTCAGCTCTGGGTCCTCAGGTCAGCTATGTCAGTTGCGGCTGCCGGACCCGTTGTTCTACCACTATTCTCAGTGTGGTGTCTCGGCTTGTGGTGCTTCTTTCTCGCCTCCTCTGCTCTTCCAACGTAGTGTTCCTAGGCCCAACTCGTGTCTAGTTCCTCCATATACTTGTCCGTGTCTCTTTCTCTCCACCCACACGTCTCTAAACTCCCGCCACCCCTTGCCTGACATAGAGTTTCTAGGCATTGGGTCGGTGTGTGTGTGTTCCTCAGTCAACCGTCTTACCTCGTCTGGCTGCAGTCCACCCTGTGGCCGCCCTGGTTGCAGGAGCGCCACACAGACGCACTGCCTTCATCATGGGAGGCAGAGATGTGCAGAGCAGGCGTTGATGCTGGTCTTCATGTCACTAACAGCTACAGGGGCATGATAACATTAGTGGGATCATCTTAGACTATATTCATACAGGGCGCTTTTGCAGTGTTTGTTTCTGCAGCTATCGCATCGCACTGCCCAGAATCAGCCAGCGGTTAACCTGACCTGAAAATGTCAGCTGCATAGAAATACATGAAGCCGTCGTGCTCAGATCAGGAGAGCCTCCAGGCGGTGCAATGCAATCCTTGCTTGAGTCATATGCTACACTCTGCACAGTACCACTTCTCCTGTCCTGTATACTGGGTGTAATCCTCAGTATCTGTGTTATTCTGTATATATACACTGCACAGTACCACTTCTCCTGTCCTGTATACTGGGTGTAATCCTCAGTGTCTGTATTATTCTGTATATATACACTGCACAGTACCACTTCTCCTGTCCTGTATACTGGGTGTAATCCTCAGTGTCTGTATTATTCTGTATATATACCCTGCACAGTACCACTTCTCCTGTCCTGTATACTGGGTGTAATCCTCAGTATCTGTGTTATTCTGTATATATACACTGCACAGTACCACTTCTCCTGTCTTGTATACTGGGTGTAATCCTCAGTATCTGTATTATTCTGTATATATACACTGCACAGTACCACTTCTCCTGTCCTGTATACTGGGTGTAATCCTCAGTATCTGTATTATTCTGTATATACACTGCACAGTACCACTTCTCCTGTCCTGTATACTGGGTGTAATCCTCAGGATCAGTATTATTCTGTATATATACACTGCACAGTACCACTTCTCCTGTCCTGTATACTGGGTGTAATTCTCAGTATATACACTGCACAGTACCACTTCTCCTGTCCTGTATACTGGGATTAATCCTCAGTATATACACTGCACAGTACCACTTCTCCTGACCTGTATACTGGGAGTAATCCTCAGTATCTGTATTATTTAGTATATATACACTGCACAGT
This sequence comes from Allobates femoralis, assembly GCA_033576535.1. Taxonomy (NCBI): domain Eukaryota; kingdom Metazoa; phylum Chordata; class Amphibia; order Anura; family Aromobatidae; genus Allobates; species Allobates femoralis. The sequence goes on from JARQOC010000002.1 coordinate 360,128,039, forward strand.
ACCACTTCTCCTGACCTGTATACTGGGTGTAATCCTCAGTATCTGTATTATTCTGTATATATACACTGCACAGTACCACTTCTCCTGACCTGTATACAGGGTGTAATCCTCAGTCACTGTATTATTCTGTATATACACTGCACAGTACCACTTCTCTTGTCCTGTATACTGTCCTGCTGTCAGAGACGTGGTATTGGACTTCGTGATTTTCAGCATTTATATGTTGTTTAAATTATCTTGAATAAGGAAGTCATCACTTCTCTTCTGTATAGGTGATGACTTTCTCTTCGCTGTGGATCTGACCGCTGGGACCCCACAATCCTGAGAAACTATAGCTTTGAAGAGTATCATGTGAATGGACCTGTGGGTGAGTACTCCCTCTGTCTCGCCACTCACATGTGGCTCTCCAAATAACTCTTGTAAAATGGTGATGAGGGTCACGCCAATGTAAAAACAAAATTCACTTATTGTGACTGATAGATGATATAGTGTGTGGGCTGGTGGGGTCTTTACTTCCCGGGCTGATTTTTGGTCCCAGTCCGGCCCTGCCTTACAGACATTGGATATCTACCAGCTGACTGGCCACAATGCGGTGATGCATTCCTCATACCAGATTTGCATTTCTAACAGCCCGTAGAAAATCAGCAACCAAATCCAATTCAACAAGTCCAACCACAAGTCCAAGTGCAAGAATTGCAGCCTGTTATATTGGAACCTGAGATTCCTGTAATCGGTCAACCTGCTAGTCCCACAGTAAGAGAAGCCATTCCTACTCAACTACCTACAGAAGTTAGTCCAGTTGATAGACTACGTACGTACTATGGTCTTACACGCAGCAGAAGTAGAAAACCAACAACCACTTCGTACACTACACCAACAGCTTTGGAAACACCTACACTACGCAGATCCACACGTAGTACATTAGGACAAGCCCCAAACAAACTTGGAGAATGGGTTTAGAATGTAGTGGAAAATATTACCTGTAAGTGTTTGTAAATAGTAACCGTTTTCAAAACCTGTAAAAAGTAGTGTACAGAAGGGTGGAGGAACTGGGCTCTGTCCCAAGTATATCAAGTTGGGGACAGAAAGCGCCTGGTAAGGTATAGAAGGGTAGTACCGGCCTCCCAAGCAGAGACACCCGTAGGGAATGTATAAAGTTTACCGTGTATCCCTGGACTTTACCTTTTTCCCTTTCCATAAACATTGGACAATTGTCACAGGACTTGTGTGACCACTAACTTTACCTTTTCCAGCCTGCGGCAGATGGACTAGTGCCGTATGGACTGCTTTTCACCTTTTTAATATTTTTCCCTTCCTTTTCAGTGATTTTTGTATTTTTCTTTCAGACTCTGTTATTGAATGTTATAAAAATGTATAGTGTTAAGTTGTAAAAAAGAACTTTTTGCTCAGCCGGGAGAACTGAGTTTAACTAAGGGGGAATGTGGCACCCTGGCACCTGTTGGGCACCACAGAAATCCTTAGGGCATGAATGGAGTTAACAGCAAAGCAAAACTCACACAAAACACAACAACACCTTAGAACACCTGGTTTCACCCCGAGCCTCTAGGGGGAGCTCCACTGGTCACTTTGAGCCAGTTCCCCCTATAAATAGAGTCTTGGAGGGAGAAACTTCAGAGAGTGTGCAGACGCTACAAGAGCTGCAGGTTGTGCATGATCTCAAGCTTATGAGACACACACCAGGCCTAGTCAGCCTAGCTACCAGTGAGGAAATCCCTGCAATTTGGATAATAGGAAAGGAGAAGCACCTCTCAAGGAACACAGAGTTATTCTGACTCTTTCCATACCAACCGGTTACTGGAACCGAAGCTGTGAAAGCTACATAGCCACTGCAGAGAACCAGCATACTTCACAGGGAGTCTAGCCCCCTGTTCCACCTGTCGCACCTACCAACGACAGCCCAGGGAAGAAGGTAGAATTATCATCAACCCTTTTACAGTGCCCTCAGTGCTGACAACCAGGTGAAATCCGTTCTATTGAACACACTGCCCGGTCCGGCTGGATTCCACATCCACCCGACCTTAGCACCAGAAGTATAGAGAGAAGGAAGCCTACACAAACTGCTTGCTGTGAATCTCCAGGATTGCTAAACTTCACGAACCCGGTCTGGCGTACCTGAAAACCATCAGTAAAGGTACTAAAAAGACTTTGGCGTGTCTGTGTTTGACTCCTGGGCCTAACAGCAGCATTACCGCAGCTGCCTCACAACATCTTGCGCAGCTCCCGGCTCCGGGGACTCCCACTCATCCTGTGGGGAGCGTCCCAACTTGCTGTCTACCATCCCCCGGAGACCTAGTAGCGCTGGTAAAGTTACCAGAACACCCGCAGGTGGCGTCACGAAGACAAATTACCCCTACTGTTCCGCCATTTCCCCTTTTGATCTAGACCACCGGGCCTACACCACCGCAGGCGCGGTTCCGTGACTGGAGGAGAATCAACACCCGCTCCGTGTACCCCCCGGTTACGGTGAGTCAGCTGTAGTTATTCTATAGTAGATAGATAGCATAGATAGATAGAATACATATATAGATGGAAATTATATGTAAATACATACATACATGCATACATAGATACATGTAAAATGCCTATAACATGTAAAATACCTACCGTATATACTCGTGTATAAGCCGACCCATGTATAAGCCGACCCCCCTACGTTTGCCCCCAAAACCTGGGAAAACCTATTGACTCATGTATAAGAGAGGGTGGACCACAGCCCAGGTGTACAGCCCTCAGCAGTGTGGTATACAGCAGCCCCAGAGGTATATACAGCAGCCCCAGTGGTAGTATACAGCAGCAGCCCTAGTGGTATATACAGCAGCAGCCCCAGTAGTTAGTATACAGCAGCCCCAGAGGTATATACAGCAGCCCCAGTGGTAGTATACAGCAGCCCCAGAGGTAGTATACAGCAGCCCCAGAGGTATATACAGCCCCAGTGGTAGTATACAGCAGCCCCAAAGGTATATACAGCCCCAGTGGTAGTATACAGCAGCCCCACAGGTATATACAGCCCCAGTGGTAGTATCTAGCAGCCCCACAGGTATATACAGCCCCAGTGGTAGTATCTAGCAGCCCCACAGGTATATACAGCCCCAGTGGTAGTATCTAGCAGCCCCACAGGTATATACAGCCCCAGTGGTAGTATACAGCAGCCCCACAGGTATATACAGCCCCAGTGGTAGTATACAGCAGCCCCACAGGTATATGCAGCCCCAGTGGTAGTATACAGCAGCCCCACAGGTATATACAGGCCCCCCCATCAGTATACAGCAGCCCAAGTGGTAGTATACAGATGCCCCAGAGGTCCCCCCATCTATATACAGGCCCCCCCCGCCGCAGTCCTGTAAGGGAAGAGATTAGTATACTTATCCCTCCGCTGCCGCTGTCCCGCCACCATCACGATCCTCCATCTTCTTCCAGCGTCTTCCGTCTTCTTCCGGCTTCCTCCTCAGTCGCGCAGTCAATGACGTCATTGCCTGCTACCATCGGAGGAATCCGGAAGAAGACGGAAGACGCTGGAAGAAGACGGAGGATCGTGATGGCGGCGGGACAGCGGCAGCGGAGGGATAAGTATACTAATCTCTTCCCTTACAGGATTGCGGCGGGGGGGGCCTGTATATAGATGGGGGGCACTGTATACTGTATACATTGTATACAATATACAGTGACTCGCGTATAAGCCGAGGGGGGGACTTTTCAGCCCAATTTTTGGGCTGAAAAACTCGGCTTATACGCGAGTATATACGGGTATGTAATGTCCAACCTCGCTATATATTGTAAGCTTGCAGGCTTAAGTGCCTTTTATGAGGCATTAAAGAGTATTTTAGCCTTGTATTTAGCTAAAACTAATTAATAAAAAAAATGGCGTAGGTACCCCCATTTTGGAAAACCAGCCAAGGTAAAGCTGACAGCTGGGGTCTTGTTGTTTAAGGGAGGGAAGGGCCATAGTTATTTGCCCTCCCCAGCCTAAAAATAGCAGGCCCGCAGATGGCCCTGAACTGGTGCCTCCCTTACATATGCCTTACTGCTTCCCTGGTGCATTGTCAAATGGAGGAATACAAGGGGGTATCGACAGCTGAGAACTGACAGCTGTCATCAAGGCTGGTTTGGAAATGTCTAGGCCTCTATGAGACCCATACATCACAAATCCAATAAGGAAATTGTTAAAAAACAGACACACATAGAAAATTCCTTTATTTGAAACATCATGCAGACACCCTCTTCTACCCATTTATTAATCTCAAACATACCCTCCAAAGGTAAATCCACAACAATGTCCCTCGAAGCTTCTGAGCTCTTCTCCATTGTGATGTCCGGTTATATTATAGTGACTGCTCATCACTAGCAGTACTTACACTGACTGCACAAAGAGCCATGGTTCTGAGAGTGGTGATGTCAAAGAATTCATCTGAAGCCACAGTTGATGTAGTTCCCACAGTGTGTCAGCTGGGACCTCAGATGAACCATCTGCCATCACCGCTCACACAGCCGGCTGTCAGTGTGAGTGAGCTGCTTGCGGTGAGTGGACACTGAAGGCTGTGGTCCCACTTTGGCATCAGTATGACTCAAAACAGCTGCCCAGTCCCTGGACAGGAGCATGCAGCTCCATAGAAATACATGCAGCTGCACGCTCCTCTCTGGAGAGTGAGCAGCCCTTCCGGTTGATGCCACTTATGGGATTGCGGACTAATGTCTCCACTCACTGCAATGTAGCAGAGCTGCAGAGCTTACTCGGGGGACATTATGCTGTGGCTTACCATGGGAGGGTATGTTTGGGGTTATTTAATGGGTAGAAAAGGTGTGTGTATGTGTTTTATATCAAATAAAGGAATTCTCTCTGTGTTTTTAACTATATGCTCAAGTATTGGACACGTCTCCTAGAGGCTTTATATTACCAATCTAAGTCTTGATGACAGCTGTCAATTTTCAACTGTTATTAAGCTCGATTACCACTGCACCCAGGCATCAAGAAGAACTAGGCAAAGCACCCAGATTTTTGCTTCTAATAAATGCGTCAAATCTGGTGTGACTGCGGACTGCTATTGTGGGCGGCTGGCAATTCTGTGCCTCCCCAGGGTGAGAATAACAACCCCAAGCTGTGTGCTTTGGCTTGGATGGTATGAAAATTCGGGAGTATACCCACGTCAATTTTTAAATTGTTTATTTTTATTCTGCACTTTAGGACCCAGTCAGCTACTGTTTCCGGCAACCACTCACAGATATCGGCAAGTGGGCTAGGCAAAGTCTGACTTTAACCAATCAGTGAATATGTATAAGGTTAATGAGCGGGCCTGGAAGCAGGGTGACATTGGCGCTGATGCTTGGTAAAATAATTGTCTAGGAAGCTAATGGCTGTGCTAATTCTGTTCACATCTTCAAGACTCAGGTCCACAATGCCGCGAATCTCAGCCATTATACAAAAAGAAAACATGGGCGAAGTCTTCCTTAAAATCCTTTTTACTTTATTATATCAAATCATAGATTTCTTCTTTAATAAGGTTAGATCACATCTATATATGTATATATTTTTGTGAATATAAGAAGTAAACCTTTCTATAACTTTGTACATTCTTACATATACTTCCCAAATGTTCCAATTCTCTATGACTCACAATGGTGAAAATTTTGTCTATATGTATCCAATTTTTTTTTATTTGTAAATCTATCCCATGATTGGCTGTTACATGTTTTTAAACCTGCACTAATATTAACTCTGTTATCACTGACTCAGGCCGCATCTCCACTATCATGGGTGCTTTCATATTTTATGATTTGATATAACAAAGTAAAAAGCATTTTAAGGAAGACTCCTCCCAAGTTTTCTTCTTGTAAAACGGTTTGAGCTGTGTTTGACAGCTTTTGGGTGCCTATGTTTTCTATGGCTTTGATTTTGCCTCCCTTTGAATTAAATGGCGTTCAGGAAGTTCGGGGAGCCGAACTTCAAAAGATTCACTCATCTCTACCCAGGGACCCAGTACTGCAAGGCTGCAATGCCAACCACGGAGCCATTGTGCTATATATATTCTTTTAAATTTTAGTTTTGTTTTTTTCTTCAGAAAATGTATATTCAAACCAGTTTGTGAATTTGAGATTTTTCACATTTGCTGAAAATGTTAAATTGACCATTTAAAATGACACTTGAAAAGATAATTCCTCAATATCCAAGAATGACCATTTAATTCACCCTTTTAATTCTAAGCAATCTACATCTTAGATAATTGTACAGCATGTACAGAAAATAATTACTGCATTTGGTTTAAATGTATTCTACAGGATGAACTCAGCAATATCCTTTTTGTTAGATTGCACTTCTGCAGCTATTTTTAACTATTTTTGTAAGTGATGGATAGAAAGTTATATATTTATCACTTTAAATTACATTAAGATGTTGCATTAATGTATAAAGACTCCAATAATTAAAGGGTCATATGAGATTGTTGACATATTCATAGTGTCTAAATCTTGCCATGGCACTTACAAAACTCTTAAAAACCATGCCCATCAAATTATGTGTGTAATATTCAAACACATACTGAGAACAATGTGTTTTCTGAGAGAATCCATTAAACAAGATAATGGCTAATGGTTTCTATTACTGTAGGTTGGTGTAAATATTTATCCATGATGCTGTATTTCATGCATACATTGGTTTTGGAAGTGGCCCATCATAAAGACCCTCACTTACATTAGATCAAACTGAGATGACGAACATTTGTGTAGCGCCTTCTGCCGCTGTGGCGGCTTCTCCACTGCGTGTAAAATGGCTTACCCCTCTTGTGGTCCAGTGGTGTTTGCCAAGAGAATTTCCGGCGAGCAAAAATTGGATTTGATCATGTAGGCATATCCAAAAGCTTGAATTTATTTGCAAGTGCAAAAACAAAGTAGAAACAAAAAATCCAAAACCCAAGACCCCCAACCCTTATGCACCCCTAAAAACTGACTTGTTTCCACATTGTTGTCTTAGTCATGTTATTGTACAATACCATCACGCATCTAAGGATGTCTCATGCTGGATGCAACCCCCTCCTGACCAGAGGGCCACCGCTACTGCCCCTGGGCGGATCCCCTTGCCCCTGTGCTCCGGGGACTCAGGATCCTGATGCCAGTCCCTGGTCACTGGCCGTGATTGCCCAGCTCCAGAATGCGCTGGTGTGCATCCCTGTTTCTGCTGGAAGGCCACTCCGGCACCCGCCGAGTGCTTGGCGCACAATGCATATTTTGCGGCCTCCCGGCGCTCTCCCTTCTCTATGCCTGCCCAGGAGATGCCGCCATCATCCGAGTCCCGGACCGCGGACCGGAAGCACGGCAACTCTGCCTACCTCCGGAGCATCGTGGCCCCATCTCGGATTCCTCCCGTCGGCCGGTGAGGGCCCCTGGCTCAGCGGGCAACCACGCCGCCTTGGAGGGTCCCCACCAGGGCTCCGAGAACAAGCCCTGCTCACACACCCCCGTATCCAGGGAGTAGCACTCCGGAGGCCTAGATCTGCGGCCATGCGCTGTGGGGATGGAGGGGGCAGGTGCCAATGGGGATGCACAGGCAGTCCGTAAGTAGGCCTGCACTGCCTGTGCTCCATGCACCGCTCAGAGAGCCCAGATCCGCGATGAAACTGTAAGTGCTGCTTCCTCCTCTCCACCCTATACAGACCCCTTCTAGCTCCCCCTCTTCCTACCTTAGCCCTAACCCTCAACCAATGGGCTCTCTCTGCATGTTTACAAATCCCCTCCAGATCTACCATTCCCTATTAACTCCTTCCTTCCCCAAATGTCATGTGGTCATTCCACCTTAGGGGTTCCTTGGCCTTTCTAGAATTTAGGGTGCATTAAAAGAAAGATAAAATTCTGTGATCTTAGTGTATTGTTAACAATGTATACATCACTTTTAATGCCACATCTAAAATATGGGATTCAGTTTTGGGCTCCATATTTTAAGAATGATACTCAGAAGTTTGAGTTAGTTCAAAGATGGGCAATTACATTTAAAAGGAATGGAAGGCTTCTCATATCATGAGAAGTTGGAAAAGGTGGGTATGTTTTGCTTAGAAAACAGATGTCTGAGAGGAGAGCTCATTTATATGCACAAATACATGTGTGGTTAATAGAAAGGACTGACACATGACTAAGGGTTGGTTTACACGCTAGGATATCATAAACGATATCCTTGGAACGATCACGTAACCGTGATCGTTCCGATATCGTTAGTGCGCTGTCACACACAAGGATATCGTTAATGATATCCTATGCGGCAGCGCAACTGTTAAATAGGAGAGGAAGGACTGAGCGATGTAATAAAGCATCAGGAATAGGAGATTTTTGACCGAGATAGTTCAAAAAGCTGTCACACTGAACAATGCTGCTTCCTGAAGCAGTGTTAAGGCCACTTCACACACACAGATATCTGAGTCCAATATCTGAACAGATCTCTGGTTGCAGTGAAATCATGGATGCATTGTTCCATTTTGTGGCTGTGTACAACATGGAGCAATGTATCCATGATTTCACTGCAACCAGAGATCTGTTCAGATATTGGACTCAGATATCTGTGTGTGTGAAGTGGCCTTCAATTGGATGATGAACAATAGATTTGAGGTCAGGATCTCAAATCTAGGATGAACGTTCGGTGGCCGTCACACAGTTCAATATTGCGAATGATATCGTTTAAGCGATCTGCTTTTTGATCGCTTAAGCGATATCGTTTGTGAATCGCTGCGTGCAATCAAGCGATTTTACAATGTAAAATCGCTTGATTGCTAGATCGCAGATTGCTGGGCAGGAGCTCATATCAAGCGATAAACGCTTGAACAATCTGTTTCATCGTGGTGTGTGACACCACGATGAACGATCTCCCAGCGGCAGAGCCTATGCTGGGAGATGGTATCTATGGTAAACGTCGGGTTACTAAGCGCCGCGCGGCGCCTAGTAACCCGATGTGTACCATAGTTACCAGCGATCTCGCTGGTCCACATCGCTTGTGAGTCTGTCTGTGTGACAGCTCACCAGCGATGTGAGCGATATTGTTAGCGATCGCGCGTGCACGTGATCGCTTACAATATCGCTCACGATATTGCAGCGTTGTGACGGCCGCCTTCCACCGATCTTTTCATCCTATATCGTTCGTTTACACGCAACGACGCCCGAACGATATATTTTCAACGATCACAAATCTGTGACATTTCAAGGATATCGTTCAGGATATCCTAGCGTGTAAACCCACCATAAGGCTATGTTCACACCCAGCGTAATTGCTGCATTTTGTGAGGATCCATTTTTGGTGCACCAAGAACGCATCCTTTACAGAATGCAGTGTTCTGTGTGTGAACGCCACTGCGCTTTTCATCTTGCGATTTACTTACCTCGCCATGCTCCCCCAGTGATTGCCGGAGATTGCCACATTCCCTCTGTGCCGCAGCCAGCTAGGACCCCGCAGCACCATGTTACTGGCTAACGTCATCCGGTCACATGGTGCTTTCTAAGGTCCTGCACAAGGTTCTACAGTGTCAATATGAGGGAACGCAGCAAGGTGAGTAAAAAGTGCAGGAAGAAAAGCGCAAAGAATTGACATGGTCATTCTTTGTGCAGATGCGTTTTGCACCACAAAGCGCATCAGCAAAATTACAGACCATGAAAGCGCATTTTTGCAAAAGCCATTGCTTTTGCTGGGATGCATTATGCCACTACGTTTCACTGCATTTACACAACACTAAATAGCACTGCATTAATGCCGAAATATGCTATTTGTGAACATAGCCTTATTCCTTTCGAAGACAATAGTAAGGACTAGGAGGCATTGTGAAAGAAAAGTGATTCCGGCAGCTAAATAGGCTAGGGTCACATTTCCGTTTTTTTTGTAAAATCCTGATCCGGTTTTGAGCTTTCAAAAAGCTCCAAACCGGACCAGGAAACGCTCCTGATAGAAGCCTATGCAAAACACCGGATGGCTTCACAAGCCATCCGGTGGCCGGATCCGGCACTGCTGCCTGCGTTTAAAATCATGCAGGCAGCAGTTTTCGCAGCGTTTCTGGGACCGCACTGCGGTCACCGGATGGCTCAGGATGTGTAATCCTGAGCCATCCGGTAACTGCATAGGTTGCGGTTCCGGGCTATTGACGGGACCCGCAACCGTAATAAAGAGTTAAATTGCTGACCTAAATGACTGTTAGAGGTCTGTAGGGGGGCTTAGACACCCCTACAGACCGGCCGGCCACTTCTATAGTGTTCTTGTACAATGTCTCAATGGGCACGGGCTCTTCGGAGCCCGTGCATGTAAACCAAAGGTGCCCCCCCCCCGTATCACTATACAGGGGTGCATACACCCCTGTATTACAATTATGCTTTAATTATGTGATATACACCCAGAAATGTCACAATCGTAATGTAAGAATATATTTACATGTTTTCGGAGGCTGAGTGAAGGCAATTCCATGGGCGGGGCTGTGTGCAGCAGCCTCCGCCCGCTCCTTCTTGATGCCCGCCCCCTCTGGCCGTAATCCAGTGTTGTGAGGGCGGGCACGTCGTTAAAGGGGCGTGGCTAACCGCGGCACATAGTTAGCCATGCCCCTTTAACGACGTGCCCGCCCTCACAACACTGGATTACGGCCAGAGGGGGCGGGCATCAAGAAGGAGCGGGCGGAGGCTGCTGCACACAGCCCCGCCCATGGAATTGCCTTCACTCAGCCTCCGAAAACATGTAAATATATTCTTACATTATGATTGTGACATTTCTGGGTGTATATCACATAATTAAAGCATAATTGTAATACAGGGGTGTATGCACCCCTGTATAGTGATACGGGGGGGGGGCACCTTTGGTTTACATGCACGGGCTCCGAAGAGCCCGTGCCCATTGAGACATTGTACAAGAACACTATAGAAGTGGCCGGCCGGTCTGTAGGGGGGTCTAAGCCCCCCTACAGACCTCTAACAGTCATTTAGGTCAGCAATTTAACTCTTTATTACGGTTGCGGGTCCCGTCAATAGCCGGGAACCGCAACCTATGCAGTTACCGGATGGCTCAGGATTACACATCCTGAGCCATCCGGTGACCGCAGTGCGGTATTCTGCACACATTTTTGACAAAAAATGTGTGTGCCCGCCATTGCGTTCACCGCATCCGGATCCGGATGCGGTGAATGCAATTTAGGTTTGCAATGTGACCCTACCCAAAGTAAGTTCTTTACAGTTAAAACAGTCACAGGCCTGGTTCACACATACAAATCCATTTTTTAAGCCCTTAGGAAAATGGATCAGTTTTTCTAAGGGTGCCAATAGTGTCCCCTGAGGTCCTGGGCGGTTTTGGCAAATCTTAGGACTTATACATTTTTTCATGAAAAATGCATATGCGTTAACGCATGCGTTAACGCGGGTGCCTATATGTGCCATGCGTCAACGCATGCATTTCCCATAGGGCTCCATGTTAAAAAAAACTCATGCTTTTTTTAAAGCTCCCCAAAAATGCAGATAGCAGCGTTTTTCAGCTACTGCATAAAAACGTATGCATGTTTAAAAAAATCGCACACACATGTGTTAACGCATGTGCGTTTTTGGACTTAGAAAAAAAATGTACAAAATGTTCCCAAAAATGGATTTGAGGCAAAAACGGATTTGTATGTGTGAACCAGGCCACACTGTGAAATTCTCTACAACAGAGGTTTTAATAGCAAACAGATTTTAATAAAAGGCTGGATGATTTCCTCAGTACACATAACTTTGGTGGTTATAAATGATTTAGGCTAGGATCACATTTGCGCTAAAATTTTCTGATCCTGATCCGGTTTTGAGCTGTTAAATAGGAGCCCATTATTTAAACCGGATTGCTCTACATGCAATCCAGTTACTGTTTGCGGATCTGCAGCCTGCGGTAAAAATCCTGCAGGCTGCAGTTTTCGCAGCGGTTAGGAAACCGCAGGCGGATTGCTATAATGGGCTCCTATGCCGCAGGGATGAACAAAGGGTTAATCTTAATATTAGATGTGGGCAACATGTCTCTATGGCGGTGCGCTGCCCATAGTTCTAATGTTACAACTTTCAGGACCAAGGACAGGGGCTCATTCAGTACGTACATTACATACAGTATCTCCTCTACAGTGAGGCACCGCCATATTCATTCATAAAATTGAAAAAGCCGACAATAGCCGACAATACTATCATGATACATATTAACCCCTGACATGCCCACCCCCTAGAGACATGTTGCCCACAAGTATTATTAAGATTAACCCTTTGGTCATCCCTGCGGCAGCAGGGATGAACAAAGCATACGGTAACTGGATTGCTCCGGATTACACATCCTGAGCAATCCGGTTACCGCATTCCGGTTTGCCGGACACATTTTGTCACAAAAATGTGTCTGAAGGCAATTGCGGTTATGGCATCCGGATCTGGATGCGGTAACCGTAATTACCTGTCCAAATGTGACCCCAGCCTTAGTGACAAAAATTAATAATTAATAGAGGAAGGTTGAACTTGATGTACCTAGGTCTTCTTTCAACCTATGTAACTATAAAAGAGCTATTCTGCTGATGCAATGTTTAGATGTTTCTAGCTATTTCTAATGGTACCTTGCAAATTTGCACTTCACTAAGGAAGTGGAGAAACTCCAGTGCCACATTTAAGCAGCTTCCTCTAAGTCATAATCGCTTTCCAACAAGCTTTTAATATAACTAAGGGATTTGTGCCAGATCAGAACCCCAAACTACAGACGCTGCGTTTCGGGGAGGGAGGTGGCTACAATCTCCTCACCTACTTCGCTGTCTCCATAAGGTTGATAGCAAGTTCCCAGACCTTGTCTTAGCCCACTCACTCAGCCAGATCAGAATATCCCACACACTACACTGATGAGGGGCAGGTACCCCGAAATGCAGCGTCTGTAGTTTGGGGTTCTGATCTGGCACAAATCCCTTTGTCATATTAAAAGCTTGTTGGAAAGCGATTATGACTTTGAGGAAGCTGCTTAAATGTGGCACTGGAGTTTCTCCACTTCCTTAGTGAAGTGCAGCAGATACTATACGTACATTACGTACAGTATCTGCTCTACTGTCAGGGGAGCCGCGGCTTCATTCATACATTTGTAAAAAGCCGACAATAGCCGGATTACTGTAAATGGCTTATTAACCCCTAACAAGCTGAGAGGAGTGGACAGCATGTCTCTGGGGGGGGGGGGGGGGGGCTCCCCCTAGAGACATGTTGTCTACAGCTAATATGCATATTTAATGTGTTAATACTAGTGATGAGCGAGCATGCTCGCCACTACTCGGTACTCGCACGAGTATCACTGTACTCGGGCTCCTCGGCGAGCACCGAGTAATCTCGCGATACTCGTGCTGTGCTCGTGGTCGTCATCTCTGCATGTTGGCGCTCTTTTGAGAGCCAGCCCACATGCAGGGATTGGCTGGCAGACCACTGCAATGCCACAGCCCTGTTAGTTGTGGCATTGCAGTGATTGGCCAGCCTGCACAGCGTGACCAAGCCTTTATAAGACCCGGCCGCGCTGTGCTCTGCACACAGGCATCCAGACAGTGAGTGTAGGGACAGTGTCTGCTGCTGCTTAGGGACAGATTTCCAGCCCTCATAGGTAGATCCAGAGCAGGGCTGCAAACTGCTGCTGACCACAACAGTCCTTCTCAGGACTAATCTAGGAGGATATAGGCAGGGTGATACAGATCGGAATCCAAGCTTTTCTGTGACCATTACAGTCACCAGACTGGTGTACTTACTACCTTGATACAGGTTAGGGACTAAAATCCTAATAATCTGTGACCATTACAGTCACCAGACTGGTGTACTTACTACCTTGATACAGGTTAAGGACTAAAATCCTACTCTCCTGTGACCATTACAGTCAACAGACTGGTGTACTTACTACCTTAATACAGGTTAGGGACAAAAATCCTAATCTCCTGTGATCTGAACTGTCACCAGACTGGTGTACTTACTACCTTAATACAGGTTAGGGACTAAAATCCTACTCTCCTGTGACCATTACAGCCACCAGACTGGTGTACTTACTACCTTAATACAGGTTAGGGACAAAAATCCTAATCTCTTGTGATCTGAACTGTCACCAGACTGGTGTACTTACTAACTTAATACAGGTTAGGGACTAAAATCCTAATCTCCTGTGATCTGAACTGTCACCAGACTGGTGTACTTACTACCTTAATACAGGTTAGGGGCAAAAATCCTACTTTCCTGTGACCATTACAGTCACCAGACTGGTTTACTTACTACCTTAATACAGGTTAGGGACAAAAATCCTAATCTCCTGTGATCTGAACTGTCACCAGACTGGTGTACTTACTACCTTAATACAGGTTAGGGACAAAAATCCTACTCTCCTGTGACCATTACAGTCACCAGACTGGTGTACTTACTACCTTAATACAGGTTAGGGACAAAAATCCTACTCTCTTGTGACCATTACAGTCACCAGACTGGTGTACGTACTACCTTAATACAGGTTAGGGACTAAAATCCGAATCTCCTGTGATCTGAACTGTCACCAGACTGGTGTACTTACTACCTTAATACAGGTTAGGGACTAAAATCCTAATCTCCTGTGACCATTACAGTCACCAGACTGGTGTACTTACTACCTTGATACAGGTTAGGGACTAAAATCCTACTCTCCTGTGACCATTACAGTCACCAGACTGGTGTACTTACTACCTTAATACAGGTTAGGGACAAAAATCCTAATCTCCTGTGATCTGAACTGTCACCAGACTGGTGTACTTACTACCTTAATACAGGTTAGGGACTAAAATCCTAATCTCCTGTGATCTGAACTGTCACCAGACTGGTGTACTTACTACCTTAATACAGGTTAGGGACAAAAATTCTACTCTCCTGTGACCTCAACAGTCACCAGACAGTTGTCGCTGTAAACAAGCAAAATGCGCAAGGGCGTTAGCAAGGGCATTGGCAAGGAACAAGGAAGTGGATGTGATGGTGGTGCAGGCAGAGGCCGAGGTCGTGTGCAAGCACTAATTTCGCAACAACAAAGGGGCACATCTCCTCGCTCGCACGTCCTGTCCCAAATTCTTGGGGCCCGCAGCAGTACACCGCTCTTGAACCAAGACCAGTGTCAACAGGTTGTTACTTGGATAGCGGATAATGCTTCAAGTCAGATGGGCACCTCCACAAACACCCTGTCTTCCACACGGTCAAGTGTCAGTAGCCGTGATACTGCACCGCACATTTCCCAACCTGATCCTCCTTCCTACCACCAGGACGAGTACACGTCCACGGACATTACTGATCCCACACTAGGACACTCGGAAGAGCTGTTCACGTATCCATTCGCAGAATCTGGCCTGTTGCCAGCTCCTCTTGAAGTGGGTGATGAGGAGATGGTATGTACAGATGCCCAAATATTTGAGCAGCCACGTTCTCACGAACGGAACATTGGCAACGTGTCTCAACAAGGGGTGGACGATGATGAGACACAATTGCCAGGAAGTCAGGAGGAGGATCAGGGTGCGGAAGAGGAAGACGACGTGGTGGATGTGTCACGCTGGGAGTGGGGAAGACACCCAGCGTAGGATAACGACGGGGGGGGGGAATTAGGAATCCCTAACGCTAAGGGCACAAGAAGGAGACGGTGACCCCTAGACTTCCTAGAGCTGACCCTGTCTGCCCTAACGTCCCTATACAGTCTCCTCAACTGTCGCCGACCACGATCCTCGTCCCTCTCTGATCCTAGCACTATCTTATCTAAGGATCAGATGGAGGGGTTCACTAGACCCCTCCACTATCAACTAAAGACAAACACCAGGGAAGACAGACATTTGGGAAAAGGAAACACTTATCTGACAGCAGAGCTCAGCAACCTCCACAACCTCCGCGTCTGCTGGAGCAAGGATAATGAGTGCACAAGGAACTATCACCTGCACCGAGGAAGGGTGATGAACCTCCTTATAAAAGTGAAAGGAATCCGCTGGGTCCTAGTGACCTACAATATTGGTGGATAAAACCAGACCGAGCACAAGACCTCCACAGCCGTCCCCCCATAACAGCGAGATCCCATCACACCCTCTCTCCATCTACACAGAAGGTAAATGCCCCTGAAAGAGACGGACCATCCTCCACCATTATGGCTGGTGGGCCACACGCTGGGATCGTCTGCGCGTGGCCTCCACCCTGTCATCCGTGCCACCCGTGACAGGATGATCCAGTAGCTGACCCAACATGGCAGGAGGATATGCAGAGCGAGGCCAGCAGTGCACAGGGGGAGGGAGGCGTAGCATCCCAACAGGCAGTACGAATCAGGGTCGTGTCCGCAGGCAGAAGGCAGCCAACGGTTCCCCGGAACACCAACACGACTCAAGGTGCCTGTTCAAATGTTCGGTCTTCCAGAGTCTGGGAGTTTTTTAAGTTGGCTCAAGAAGACTCTAAAAAGGCCATTTGCAACACCTGCCATGCCAGTATCAGCAGGGGTACGAAAACTAGCAACCTGACCACCACCAGCATGATCAGGCACATGTCAGCCAAGCACCCGACTTTGTGGGAAGTACAACAGACTCGAGGAGCGGTGCTTGCTGATGTCACTGCTACGTCTTCGCGTGTTGTGCGTGCGAGCCAATCCCCTGTCCATGCTGGCCACGAACAAGCCTCCGGCCCTGCACCTGAAGTTGCCCACGCACAAATAACACCAGCATCAAGCACGTCCTTGTCCCAGCGCAGCGTTCAATTATCCATTCAGCAAACATTTGAACGCAGGCGCAAATACGCTGCCAACGCCCCACATGCCACAGTCCTGAATTATCACATTTCGCGACTCATAGCGCTAGAAATGTTGCCTTTCCGGCTGGTGGAGACGGAAGCATTCCGCGACCTGATGGGGGCTGCTGTCCCACGTTACTCGGTCCCCAGCCGCCACTATTTTTCCAGATGTGCCGTCCCCGCATTGCATAACTACGTGTCCAACAGCATCACACGTGCCCTGAACAACGCTGTTTCAGCCAAAGTCCACCTAACCACAAACACGTGGACAAGTGCTTGTGGGCAAGGCCGCTACATCTCCTTGACGGCAC
The DNA here is from genome assembly GCA_033576535.1 of Allobates femoralis. Taxonomy (NCBI): domain Eukaryota; kingdom Metazoa; phylum Chordata; class Amphibia; order Anura; family Aromobatidae; genus Allobates; species Allobates femoralis. Next base: position 360,145,084 of record JARQOC010000002.1, read on the forward strand.
ACTGGATTAATATTGTGGAGGCTGGGACCCAGTCTGAGCGAGGGACGGAACACGTCTTTCCCACACCAAGGATAGCAGGCCCTACCTTTGTCAGGGTTTCACCGACACTCTACAGCTCCGGAATGTCATGCTCCTCAGCCTCCTCCTGCGCATCCTCATCCACTGTACCCTCCACACCAGTCCCAAGCTGGAAGCACTGCAGCACTGCCTCTGCAAAGCGGCAACAGGCTGTGCTGAAGCTAGTCTGCATAGGTGACAAACCCCACAATGCAGAAGAGGTGTGGACAGCTCTGAAACAGCAGGCAGATGACTGGCTCACACCTCTGAACCTAAAGCCAGGAAAGGTCGTGTGTGACAATGGCCGGACCCTGGTGGCAGCTTTGAGGTGAGGCCAGCTGACGCATGTTCCATGCGTGGCCCATGTGCTCAACCTGGTGGTTCAGAGGTTTGTAAAGTCATACCCAGAGCTGTCTGAACTGCTGGTAAAAGTTCGCCGTCTGTCTGCACATTTTCGCAAGTCACCTGCTGCTTCAGCCGACCTTGCCGGCTTTCAGCGCCGTTTGCGTCTTCTGGCCCACAGGCTGGTGTGTGATGTCCCTACGCGTTGGAATTCAACTCTGCACATGTTGGTCAGGATATGTGAGCAGAAGAGGGCAGTTGTGGACTACCTGCATCACCTAAGCCGTCGGGAAAGGGGTCAAACTCCACACATAACACCTGAGGAGTGGAGATGGATGTCGGACCTATGTTCTGTCCTCCAAAACTTTGAGGACTCCACCAAGATGGTGAGCGGCGATGACGCCATTATTAGCGTCACCATACCACTACTATGCCTTCTAAAACCGTCTCTGCTGAAAAACAAAGAGGATGCATTGCAGGCTGAGCGCGATGACTTGGAGCAAGAAACAGTAGTGGGTGTGGGTGAAAACACACAGCCCAGCCTCATCTCATCACAACGTGCAGTGGAGGACTATGACGAGGAGGAGGAGGATTAAGACATGGAGGAACTCTCTGGCCAAATTGAGGATATGACATGCACACCAGTCATACCCTCGATTCAGCGTGGCTGGCCAGAGGACAGGGGAGATGAGTAGGAGGAGGAGGACAGCATGTTCAGTCATCGTGTTGGTCTGGATACTGAAGTGATGGCTGTTAAGAGTCTGGAGCACATGGCTGACTTTATGGTAAGCTGCCTGGCTCGTGACCCTCGCGTTCAGAACATCTTGGCCGACAATCAGTACTGGTTGGCAACACTGTTAGACCCACGCTACAAGGAGAACTTTATGTCTCTCATTCCTGAGGCGGAGATGTCAGCCAAAATGCAGCAGTTCCAGAAGGCCATAGTCACGGAAGTAGGCAAATCATTCCCCTCACAAAACGCTAGCGGCATAGGTCAGGAATCGGTGGACAACCAAGACGTACGGCCGAGAGGGGCACAAGTCCAATCCGCCAGAGGTAGGGGAACAGTCTTTACGATGTGGGACAGTTTTCTCAGCCACTCACGTACCACAGCCCCTGAGGTGCGGGGTAGTGCCACAAGAAATGCTAAGTTTGGCCAGATGCTGAAGGAGTACCTTGCAGATCGAACAACTGTACTGCGAGATTCCTCTGTGCCTGTCAATTATTGGGTCTCCAAGCTGGACACGTGGCATGAATTGGCTCTCTACGCCTTGGAAGTCCTGGCCTGCCCTGCTGCTAGTGTATTGTCAGAGCGTGTTTTCAGTGCCGCAGGTGGAATCATTACTGATAAACGCACTCGCCTGTCAACTGAAAATGCTGACAGGCTGACTCTGATCAAGATGAACAAGGGTTGGATTGGGCCAGACTTCACCACACCACCAGCAAATGACAACTGAATTTAAATTCTGTTATGGGAATTTGCCATGTACCTCCACTCACCCATGGGTACACACTTCTGGACTTTGGCTAATCGCTGGACAGCTCCTTCTTCTCCTCATGAGCCACCATGATGACCGTTACAATAGTTAGGCTGTTGTTTGAGGTAAACCCGCAGTGGTAAATTTTTTCGCCCATTCTATTAGAATGGGCATTACAGCGACAGGAGACCCGCTCCTTTTCAATGGGAAAAATGTTTTGAGGCCCTCATGCACGTCTCTATCCAGGGACAATGTGGAGCCTCCCAATTTTTGGCTGCCTGGCCAAAGGGCAATACTACAATACACCCACTTGAGGTTTACTGGCCCTACTGCATGTCTGTATGCATGGGTCATTGTTGAACCTCCCAATTTTTGGCTGCCCTGGCCAAAGGGCTATACTACAATACACCCACTTGAGGTTTACAGACCCTACTGCATGTCTCTATCCTGGGACAATGTGGAGCATCCCAATTTTTGGCTGCCCTGGCCAAAGGGCTATACTACAATACACCCACTTGAGGTTTACAGGCCCTACTGCATGTCTGTATGCATGGGTCATTGTTGAACCTCCCAATTTTTGGCTGCCCTGGCCAAAGGGCTATACTTCTATACACCCACTTGAGGTTTACAGGCCCTCCTGCATGTCTGTATGCATGGGTCATTGTTGAACCTCCCAATTTTTGGCTGCCCTGGCCAAAGGGCTATACTACAATACACCCACTTGAGGTTTACAGGCCCTCCTGCACGTCTCTATCCTGGGACAATGTGGAGCCTCCCAATTTTTGGCTGACCTGGCCAAAGGGCTATACTACAATACACCCACTTCAGGTTTACAGGCCCTCATGCACGTCTCTATCCAGGGGCATTGGTGAACCTCCAAATTTTGGACTGCCCGGGCAAAGGAAAATACTACAATAGACCCAGTTCCTCAAAATGGGACATTATGTCAAGAGGCCTTCATGTACGTCTCTTCTCAGGGACATCGGAGTGCCGCACAATGTTTTCACGTAAAATCTTTCATGTAATCACAAAAAGTTACATACGCCAGCTGTATCTCACTATTGGGTATGTGCCCTTAACATTTCCACCCTAAATATTCATTTTGGTATAATTTTGGAAGGTTTTCTGGTGACTCCGTAAAATTGGCGTGAAACTCGGACAAGATTGTTCACAGCTGTGACTTTTGAGTGAGAAATGCTTCCAGGGGTCTTCCCCATGGTGTTGCCATGTCATTTGAGCACTCTTCTGAGACTTTTGTGACATTTTTAGGGTTTCTACATGCTGCCGGCAGTCATTTCATAAAAATACTCGGGTCTCCCATAGGATAACATTGGGCTCGGTACTCGGGCCGAGTACACGAGTATCTCGGGATGCTCGGCCCGAGCTTCGAGCACCCGAGCATTTTAGTACTCGCTCATCACTAGTTAATACACATTTAACACTTTGCTTATCCCTGCGGCAGCAGGGATTAGCAAAGTATACGGTAACTGCATTGCTCAGGATTACACATCCTGAGCAATCCAGTTACCGCATTGCGGTTGCCAGAAACGCTCCGAAAACTGCAGCCTGCATGAATTTTAGCGCAGGCTGCAGATCCGGAGCTGGTAACAGGATTGCATGTAAAGCAATCCGGTTTCCATAATGGGCTCCTAGGGGGAGCATTTCCTGATCTGGTTTTGAGCTTTTTGAAAGCTCAAAACCAGATCCGGTTTTAAAAATCCTGCCGCATGTGTGACCCTAGCCATACACATACATACATAGTTGCAAATGCAACAATATGGCTAGTGTCACAATTGGAAGGCTCATTGCAATTACCACATCCAGATCTTGATGCGGTAACCGCATGAGCCTTCAGACACAAGTTTTGTTCACAATGTGTCTTTAAACCCGGATCCTGTAATCAGGTTGCTCAGAATATGCAATCCGGTTGCCCGATGCTTTGTTCATCCCTGAACAAAGGGTTAATGTTAATAATAGATGTGGGCAACATGTCTGTAGGGAGAGCCCACCCTCCCTAGAGACATGCTATCCACATAGTTAGGCATGTTAAGGGTTAATATGTGCACTTACAGTATTGCCTGCTATTGTCGGCATTTACTATTTTCTGAATGAAACCCAGTGGCTCCTCACTGTGGAGGAAGTACAGTACGTAATGTGCATACTGTATGTGCCGCTATCCAGGGTCCTGAAAGAATTAACATTAGGTCTATGGCGGTGCGCTGCCACCGGGTTTCATTCAGAAAATAGTAAATGCTGATGTGGCACCCAGGGTTCATGTGCCACAGTAACACCACCAAGGGTTAACTCCCCACACAACCCACAACACTACAGTAGCGCCTCCAGGCCAGAAGGTGGAGCTAAAGTTGATTCCCTATATATTATGGGGTGGAGAGGAAGTGGACAGTTCAGTTCCTGGAAGTACTGATGAAGAAGGACCTGGGTGTCAAAGAGCTGCGTTAGGCTCATCCCACAGTCCACTGTCCAATTCCATGCCTAGCCAGGGTCTGAGGAACAGAGATAGGAGAAGCAGAGGAACACATCTGGGAGACTGAGTTACCCTGAAACTCGCCCCGGAGGAGCGCAAAGACCGGATCCGAAATTGTGCCTGACACAAACAGCACAGAAAACACCGGATTAGTGAAGATTATATATCTTCACTGTACCACAGCGAAGCAACACGGCGGGGTCAGGAGCATAAAGATAAGACTCAAGTTGCTTAACAAGTTGGTACCCGTGAGGGGAGACAGGGCCGGCAGCCTAGCTAAAGCGGCAGCAGGGCCACACACACACAGTGCAGGAGTAGGAAGCCAAGGACCAGGACAGGGTGGGAAGCAACCCGGCCCCTGTATAGACTCTGTGGACCGTACTCCCCATCGTGTTGGATGGCATTCCCTTCAGCGCCTTGTTAGATACCGGATCCCAGATAACATCAATTCCACATGTTCTCTACAAGAGGTACTGGGCTGATTCAGACATTAGCAGTGGTCCATCTAACGTTGCATTGAACGTATGGGCTAGCAATGGTGAAATAATACCACAAGTTGGGTTCAGAGAAATGACCATTCAGATTGGGAAGGTAAAATTGAAGAATCAGGGTATTATAATTGTAGATGTTGAGCGGCGAGAACGTGAACCAGTAATGTTGCTCGGAATGAATGTAATTGAAAATTGTTTTTCCGAGGTAATTACTGTCTTACAGCAGATCACCGAGACTGCCAGAACCAGGCAACAGAGACTCGTGCAAAAAGAATTAAAAGCCCTGATGCTGAAACAGGTAGAAATATCAGGAGGTGAAATTGGCAGTGTAAGGGTAAGTGACCCGATACCCATTGTAATACCTCCCAAAACTGAAATGTTGGTCTGGTGTAGAGCCGCAATAGGCATTAAAGAGGACCTGTCACCAAACCAGGCATGGTGATCTTATTACAGCACTGGATGCAGCATGTCTGCAGCATGCAGGCAAGGGGTCACCCAGCACTTGAGAAGCCCTGTACCCCGAGATAATACACTTAGAAAACTTACATGCTCCAGCCATTAAGCAGGTGGCTAGGGGCTGCAGCCAAGGGTAGATTCACACCCCCTGCATGTTTATTCTGACCACCGCTGCCAATCATTCTCTCCCTCTTCAGCAGCATTTAAACAGAGTTTTTTTTTCTCGTCCAGAAAGTCTGTTTAGCCACGCCCCTCAAGGTGAGAGTAGCATGGTGTTAGGTGACAGCCACGGAAAGTAAGAACTTGGCCACTTATGCAGTGACCCAAGGGCCTAGAAGCTTACTGCACTTAAACCAGAGACACCCGTAGAAACTTGTGTATATTTGTTTACAACGTTAAAAGCCCAGTACCTACAGAGACTATCCTGTATGAACTCTTTACATATTCTTGAACTTTTTCCTTTTATTAACTATGGACCATACTTACCACGGAACTTGTTGTGGTAAAGACTACTTGTATATATTTACCAGCCCCGGAAGGCAATAGACTAAACCCCTGGAAGGACTAATCTGTTGTTTTGAACTTTTTGGACTCTTTTTGCATTTCAGTGGTTTTGGTATATTTTTATTTTTAAGACTCTGTATATAACAATTGTTGTTATGTTATTTGTTTTTTCCTACAGTCCTGGAGTACTGTTCTTTACTAAGGGGGAAATGTGGCACCCCAGGGTTCATGTGCCACAGCAGGGTTCATGTGCCACAGTAACACCACCAAGGGTTAACTCCCCACACAACCCACAACACTACACTAGCGCCTCCAGGCCAGAAGGGGGAGATAAAGCTGCTTCCCTATATATTCTGGTGTGAAGAGGAAGTGGACAGTTCAGTTCCTGGGAGGACTGAGGAAGAAGGACCTGGGTGTCAAAGAGCTGTGTTAGGCTCATCACACGGTCCACTGTCCAATTTCAGGCCTAGCCAGAGTCTGAGAAACAGAGAGAGGAGAAGCAGAGGAACACATCTGGGAGACTGAGTTACCCTGAAACTCGCCCCGGAAGAGCGCAAAGACCGGATACCGGATCCGAAATTGTGCCTGACACAAACAGCACAGAAAACACTGGATTAGTGAAGATTACATATCTTCACTGTACCACAGCGAAGCAACACGGTGGGGTCAGGAGCATAAAGATAAGACTCAAGTTGCCTAGCAAGTTGGTACCCATGAGGGGAGACAGGGCCGGCAGCCTAGCTAAAACGGCAGCAGCGCCACACACACATAGCGCAGGGGTAGGAAGCCAAGGACCCGGACAGGGTGGGAAGCAACCCGGCCCCTGTACAGACTCCGTGGACTGTACTCTGTTGAATGCCAACTATAGTAAAGACTTGGAAAACTTCAAAACTGTGAGTCTGTGTAATCCTTGCGCTCGAGCCCTACTCTCCCTCACAAACTGTTTTCATCACTACTGCCCCGGGAACCAGGCTCTGCCAATGGAGAGCCGTTACATCACAGGCTGCCATCCATCATCCCCTGAGGTTCTGCAGCAGCGGTGGTCACACTGACCACATACCACAGGTGGTGTCACGACTCTCTCTCCTGTAAATACCCCCCATTACTTGTGGGCACAGGACATGGTCCGGACCAAGACCACCGTGATAACCCCCATGATACCCCGGTCCAGTACCGAGTACCAGTGGATTCCACACCGACAATAGCCGGCAATACTGTAGTTGCACATATTAACCCTTAACATGCCTAACTATGTGGACAGCATGTCTCTAGGGAGGGTGGGCACTCCCTACAGGCATGTTGCCCACATCTATTATTAATATTAACCCTTTGTTCATCCCTGCGGCAGCAAGGATGAACAAAGCATCTGGCTACCACAGGCATTCACATGTTCCTCCCATAGGAGCCCATTGTAGGTCTCCTGCTATGGTTTGCAAACTGCTGCGAAAACTGCAGCCTACATGATTTTCACCACAGGCTGCAAATCCGCAAGCGGTAACCGGATTGCATGTATTGCAATCTGGTTTCATAATGGGCTCCTATGGGCTGCTGATCCTGATCCGGTTTTGAGCATTTCATATGCTCAAAACCGAATCAGGATCTGCATTTGCTAACGCAAATGTGACCCTAGTCTATCTGAGGCATCATAGTTATAACAATCCAAATACATCATAATCTGTCAAGTGATTAGGGACACAGCCAGTCAACCATGGGCCACGCACAAGCGTTCCTGTCTGACATATTGTGCAGCAGTATCTCCCAAAACAGTAACCACTGCATTTGCTGGCGCCTCCTTTGCGGATGCTGAAGCATCATGGGCGTATCCAACGTGCGGTGTGACGTAATGATGTTGTAGTACGCTCATCCCTGTGTTCATGCTGCCTATTCTGCCCCAGCATAAACATGGCTGCCCAGCATCTCTCAGCACCATGGGGAGATGCGGAGCTGATGGTCCTCATCAACATCTGTGACCAGCGGGACTACTGGTGCAATTTGCACCATGAGCACCCAGTCCTGCACAAGCATGCAGTGCTCTGCAAAATAGAGAGGGCACTTCTGAGAAGGCTGGGGGTGCAGCGGAGCACTGTTCAGATCAGCAAAAACAATTGCAGACCTGAAATATAAGGGCAGGGACCGCATTGCCACCATCCAGGCCCAGATATAGAGAATGCGTGGTGAGGTTTTTCAAACCCACATACAGCCATGGTGCATGATAACACAAAAAACACTACTTTCAACACATGGAAGTGAACCCTGTCTGATAGTGACACTGAAGTGATGATGATGCTTGATCAGTGTTCATGGGCAGGGGTGGCATGGATGGCCAGCCTACACTCATGTGTATTGCATGTAATACCCTGTACATTGTTGTGTAAGCAGATGAAGAACACATAGAGCTGTGTAGTAAGCATGAAGGCAGCATGGCCACATTGTAAGTTATTTGGGTCCACACAACAGACACACTGGGAATATGATCCTCCTTGCTTGGATATCCAAGCCCATACCCTGATTCCCCTTGGCCACATTTGTGTCATCAATCCAATTACTGGATTCTGTTACATGGCGGACAAAAGATGTACTCACTGTCAGGTTATGTAGTCAATATGTAGTTGAATCATGGGTAATGAAGGGAGAGTATGGTACCAACTCTCCTTTCAGTGCAGTGATGTAAAGGTTGTCAAATGTCCATTAATAATGGAGTCAACAAAGGTCTGCCTGAACCTGTAGAATGTCGATAGTGTGTGTGTACAGGACTGGCCACAACACAATTCTGCCCTTTAAATATGTATGGCCACTAATCTAAACATGTCATTTGTGGCTGGCCTGGAAAATCGTAGTTCACCAACATCTTTTTTGTTTTACCACAAAACAGATCAGATGACATGACTCCTCCCTCGGGCCTAAAGGTGCCAAATCTTCATAATGTGTCTCATTGGCCCAGCATTTCCATGCCGTTGATCTTGGTTGACCTACTGCATGTTTTGTGCCTTGACCCATACGTTAATGTCTTAACCAAAAGCTGGGCAAGAGCGTCGGGACCACTCCCCAGCTGCATTACCAGCCGCCTCACCACGCTCGCCGCAGAGGAGCCCAGAGGCCACACCACCAGGCTCTCCAGTGGAAGAGGGCACACCACCCCCTCCACACACCGGCCAAACGGAGACTCATGAGGGGCGTCGGCTGTGGGTGAATGGTCCCCACAGGCCCCCATTCAGCAGGGTCGAGGGTCGCCTTCTGGTAAGTCCAAGAAATGTAGTAAGTCACGTTCAAATGTAAAAGTATACTTTGCCAATAAAATAATGGTGTCCTGGATCATCTTATGATTGTTCCTGTGTTTCTGTAGCCAGAGGAGCAGCTGCAGCAGGGTGGGCAATAAGCCACTCCCCATCTCCCGAAAGGGAGTCCGTGGCGCGGGAGTCCAACCGTAAGTGCAATTCCAAAATCACAAAAGTTTCACAGGCAGGCATCAGCATCCTAGTGATGGCTTTTTTTTCTACACTATAGCCCTTCTATCAGTGCCTGAGATCCTGGCCTCACATGAGAGAGTAACCGAGGAGATGATGGATGCGCCATGGGTAGCTGCTGAGGAGGCTGGATGAAGGCTAGAATTAGCCATGCCTGTAGGCTCTAGGCTGAGCTGCAGTGCAGCCTTGTTTTTCTGTGTTTGTAAGTCTGCTTGTTTGTTTCTGTGTGTTTGTATTTTGGAGCAACCCCTTTGTCAGGTGACTTGCTTCGCCACAAGCATTCGTTAGCCCTGAACATCGCTATGAAGGCCCGGACAAACTCCTGGGATGAGGCCATCTGAAATACAAGATAATACACAGTGAGGAACACACATAAATGTATGTCTGAGTTTGTACCTGAAGAGCATTAAGTTTCATGTGGTGGCATGTGCCACACACCATTGACTTGGGCACTTATATGTGACGATGCTAGTAGGAAAAATGCAAGGTTCGTACAATATTGAACCGCTGCACAGTAAACATTACATATGATATAATGGATCAAGATGGAATGTACTAAACCAATGCAAATTGTTGTTTGCCTCACATGCATGGTCATTGCATCAACTTGACAAATTAATTTCGGGTTTGTATCCTGAAGCAGTATGTGGTATGAGAATTGTCCACTGGGTAATTTATATTAAACTTTCACACAATCGTTCTGTTAGTGAGTCGGTCGACAGGGTAGGGGGTACTCGGATACCAGGATAGGGGGTTACTTCAGTGGGGATCACTGCTGGTTGGTTCTCGGTTCCGTACCCTGGACCCTCAATGATGGGGTGAGGGTGATGATGATGGGGGAATGGTAATGTGATGTCACCTGTGGTACCTGGTAATAGGGTTACCTGTGCTGCGGCCGGCCACTGAGGTGATGTAAATGCAGCTTTGGTAGTACAGCTCCCCACAGGTGGAGCTTTACCTCAGGACAGTGGGGTGGATGAGGGGAGTAGTAGTCCTCACCTCGATGGTATTGTAGAAGCCCTCCGGGTGGCGAATACCTGAGCCAGAGTCCAGATTAGCTCGAACAGTTCTTTACTGGTATCGGGCAGATGTTAAGGTATTGGTTGAACAGGGTTGGTAGCCGCAGATCTTGGAGGACTTTCCAGAGTCTGGCAGTGGTGTCTTTAGTATGGCGTTTCTGGTCCTGTTCCTCTGTCTCTGTCTGTATTTGCCCTTCTTGAGCCAAGTCTCTAGTCCTCGAGGTCTGTTACCTAAAGTCTCTTACTTGTTGGTGTTGTGGACCCAGCTGCGGGACTAATGTTGGGCTTCTTTAGGGGTGCTGTGTCTCCCTTGAATCGAGCTCTCAGCTTGCCGGTCTGCAGTTAGGGTTGGACCTCTTAATAGCTGCCTCGGCTCCGGTATGCTGGTGGTGACCTGGGCCTGCAGCTGGCTCCAACCAGTCCTGGAGTAACCCCCTTCAGAGTCTGGGTCACCCCTCTCCTAAGAGGTGCCCTCCAGTTGCAACTGTCCCCTGCGTCTGCCTTTGCTGCTTTCCTCACACCGTCTGCCTGACACTATTGTCACTCCCTGTCTCCCTCTGTCTAGGCTCCACCCCCTGGGACCTACTGAATACCAGTCCCCTGTGTTAAAGTGGCCTACTGTTTGGATGCAGGGTGCAGACTCTGTAGGGTCCTTCATATCCACGGCTACGGACGCACTACACCTGCTGTTTGGGGTGCAGTACCTCCCTGTGGCGCCTTGCCATAGGGGCGCCACATAAGCATAATACTATATGTAATGTTTGGTGTGCAGGGGCAAACTATGTAATACACAGGATTTAGTGGCTGCACATAGCTACTCCCAAATATGCACATAGCATTCTAAAAGGCCACTTATACAACAGTGGGCAAGCCGCTGTAGCATATGGTATAGTGGTATGCTAAAACTACAAGACTACAGTACAGGACACATGAAGATGTGGATGAAGAGTACTCAAAACCTACCATCACTCCTGCAATGTGTGGAAGAGGACCCGCTACCACCTTGAAGCATAAATCAATCAATGGCTAACAGCATCCAAGTTTACCACAATCTTTTAAAGAACGTCCAACCAATGAAAATGCCGTCACGTCCGCCAATCAAAAGCATAGGGGCATCCCAAGGGCGTGACGGAAATTTGATGACGCAGCTGCGATGTGATTGGCAGCTTTACACACAAAAAGTCGCACCGTACAAGCGTTTTCGTGTTTGCTACACAGAGCCATTGAGTAAGTATTCAGACGTGTTGTAAACCACGCCAGAGTCACTAGGACGTATTGTGATGACATTCAGTCGCCTGTACTGTGTCCAGCACAACAACAGGACATTTTGGACCCTTATGGCAGTGTTATATTCTGTGTATGTTTTGTGGTCTCTAGGACCAACTGATTCACATTTGTATGTACATCACCATGCAACTGCTACCATACCCCTATTGTACAGTGTCATGTTGGCTCAACAATTCCCAGGGAGTCATGACCTTGCCTTACATCGGGGTCCATGAGGTTTTCCATAGCCATGTGTAGCATATAGCGATGGCCTACACCCATACTATATGCACATTAGTTGGTGTGGCCACATAATGAGCACCATGGGTAGGGATATTTTATATTGGTGTGCCGGGACAAGCAACACTGCAGGGCTTTCACAAAACAATGGACACAATAATTTGGGTTTGTTTGGCCTCACAGCTTAGTAGCATAACTGTTTGCTTTGGCCTTAAATGTTAGTGTGGACATATGACAGTTTTCAGATGTCATCCAAACAAAATTTTATTTTACTCATACATTCCTGTTTTCTTCTTTGTTTCAGAGGTTTGGAAAACAGCTTATCCATCATGAATTCTGCACAGCGTGCAGTTCTGGCTGCGGCATTGTTGGAGGAGGCTTCTTGGCTGGAGGAGAGATCTGAGAGGCTGAGGAGGCGAAGACCACGGCGCAAGTGGTGTCGGGAATGGCTCCTGCAAAGGTCAAACCTAACTCACATGCAGCTTGTCCGTCAACTGGAGGACAGGAATCCTCATGACTTCAGAAACTATCTCTGGATGTCAGAGGACTCCTTCAAGTTCCTTTTGGATGCCATTAGGCCATTTATTGCCCGCCATGACACACTGATGCATGTAGCTGTGACACCAGAGGAGCAGTTGGCTGTGACTCTGCGTTTCCTGGCAACAGGTCGCTCGATGACAGACCTCCAGTATTCTGCTGCTGTCTCATGCCCACTGCTGAGCCGCCTAATCCCCGAGACGTGTGAGGCCATTGTGAGGTGTCTGCTGTGATCCTATATGGTGTTTCCCACTACACCCGCAGAATGGTTGGAAGTTGACAGAGAGTTTGAG